>JAECUM010003637.1:0-133748 GCA_016617855.1 Megalonaias nervosa | reverse complement strand
TATATATACAGAAAGAATACAAATCATATAGCGAATAAAAGTCCTTTCATGTGCACTGGATGCAGCAAGGGATCACGTATGTCAGGGATTGATTAAGATAAATGCAATAAACTGACAACGAACAGTGCAAAACCAGTATCTAACTTGCCTGAGCGCTTTCGACTCTTAATGAGTCTTTTTCAAAAACATAGACAAGACAAACAAACAAAACAAAAACCGCAGTGTTTGCAAAACTTTACATGGCTGCTTCTACAGGAATTAAACCTTTAAATGTATTATGTTTCAACTAGTTTATATCAACTTGTTGCGGATACTGGAAAATATTTGTATTAATCTAGAAATCGATGAGACATAACGACATCTGGCATTTTGTGGACATTTATGTAAGCGTAAATTACATCCCGGATATTTCATTGTTATAGTAGTAACTGTAGGCTAAAAAGCAAATTTACAGAATTTTTCAAAATTTTTGCGCTTACATAAATGTACACAAAATATATATACTACCGCCACCTGCAGCTGAAAATAACATTAGTGTAGAATAGAAAACGTTCATTTATAACTTTATAACTGATGTAATCAAATTGCTTTATTACTGATTAAAAATGAAATCATCTTACCAGATTATATGGACAAACATTCAATAATTCATGTTTTTTCTTGCCTCAATTAATGTGCGGCTGCTTACGATATCGTCTAGTACTCTTTCAATGACGTATGATTTTGAGATAACCTTATTCAAAACAACTATGCATGCATGATTCATTATTTCGGTTTGCATCAACAGGGTTAGACTATCGGTTGCCATGAATGCTAACAGATGATGAAACAGAACCTCCCTTTGGAAACAAATACTTTTGCGGCATGAGAAGTGTTGATACTTTCATTATTAAAAAATAAACAATATATTAATTTCTAATTGTAAATAACGGTGCTGAAGGCAACTGGTACTTTTCTGTGACTGAGAAAACGGGCTCATTAATAATGATACTTTACAGTGTTTCGGCAAGGCATGAAGAAAAGGTTTTCATTAATTTTTCTGTTTCATACATTGTTATATTAAGTCGAGATTTCTAAGCTAGAGTTATGTATTTCTGATTTTGTGCACTATTAAGAACGTTACAAAATCATCTCAAAATGGTGGTAATTCGTCCCTTAGCATAGTAAATCCATATAAATGTTTGGGTTGGATTCTGCTATTTATATTTGCCACTACAACTCACTGAAATGCACACTCATAACAGACAAATGACGCATCTGCATTTAGTATGAAAAGTATCTATTAAATAAACACAGTATTAGAATCGAGAGAAACTGATTGGTTTCTTTAGTTGTATATCCTTTCCAGGATATTTTGTGCAACTAATAATAACTACCTTCTTACTGATTAGTGAAACTTTGGAGCTCATACTTTGCCTTATTTACGTGGTTTCAAAGAAAAGCTGGTACATTATTTACCGAGAAAGCACAGTTTACTCTCAGTCTACTTTCAAATAAAACCCGACAGAAACGTCATTACCTATTGTCTTCAACTGAAAATGTGAATGTTTGTTTATACCGGCACAATGTAGAAGAAAACATGAGCTCTTCATGTCGAACCCACATCCGAAGCAATGCAACTCTTACTTTGATCCCAAGGTCACAAAGGAGAGCAAGTGTCGCAAAAAATATAGTCTTGCTTGGAAATGCGAAAGACAGTACTAACATAATCTATTATTGTGAGCAACATAAATGCAACATTTATGCGCCTGCGAACCTTACCCCATAGATAAAAGGGACAAGTGAGTGTCTCTTAGTATAAATTGGTTTCGCTGCATGACTATTCAAACCTATTATTAACAAAATTAATTAGTGAATTTAAGAAATATAAACATATGAAAAACTTCAATCTAAACCTATCCTTAAAATACTATGAACGTCAATTGTAGTCGGAAATTGCCTCTGCCTGATAACGAATCATCCCAAATATGAACGGAATCCATCAAGAGACGTTGGAAATATAAGCATATAAATACAATTAATTAAAGCCATAGCACAACTGTGGACACTATCGAGACAGAAAATATATCTGTTATATCTCTTCTTTCTGACATTATGGTTTTCACAAAAATAGCCTGGCAATGAAAATGATATCATGGTATGGTATAATTCATATACGTCTTCATAGTAAGGTATCTGTTGATGACGTAATAATTAAATTGCCACTCATAGGATCGGTGTTTTTGTTTCGATATCAATCTTTGTAGACATAAAAACTGATATATGGAGAGAAGAATTTCCGGAATTTATTAAAATAATTGATAGCATAGTAACTTGTTTAACATATAATGTGAACTCATACTCTTCTGGATAAAAATAAGTATAAAAGCTATTGTGACATACTGTATATGTCATTCTAAGGAGACAAAGCATTTCATACGCTATATTATGAGCAAATCCAAGGCAGAGTGGGCCATTTATTTCAAGAAAAGTTGAACGATTCAGAACAGACTCAGTGATTGAAAATTAAAAAGGTACATTATATTTACGTTGTGGACATACAGTGAACTGTGTGTGTGTGTGTGTGTGTGTGTGTGTGATTTGGATTTTAAACGTAGCTCTAAAAAATTTTCAGTCACATTGCTACGATGTCTGCAGTGTGGTAGTTTAGAGTGGTGTCTAGCACTGGGGCATCATGCAGCAGACATGTAGCATGATGCCCCACTGAGTCACATTATCCTGACACCAGGTGGACCAGTTCTAACACTAACCTCTTAATGCAGAGATCCTAGCGAGGCAGCTGTTAGTACCATTTTTATGTCTTTGGTATGACTCCTCTGGGGTTCGAACCCGCGACCTACCGCATTGAGGCAGACATTTAAACCACTAGGCCACTGGAGCGGTCTACAGTGAATTGTGTAATAGGAAAGATACACAAGATGCTGCATCACAGTATAAGTATATGACTAGACTAAAATACCCAACATGAATGTATCACATTAGATCAAGCAAATGGAGGACAAAAACTAGATTTTGAACAGTTAAACATATTTCTTTAATGCATGCAGAAGTACAGTATTCTTAAGAAAATTAAAACATCGCGTATTCACCAATTTGAGACACAAATTATAAAAATCTTAAGTAAACCGTACATTAGGCATATACTCAAGGAAGATCTCTACACATGTCTCCTTTTGTAAACATCCATAGAACTTGATCAGTCGGTGATGGTCCAGTTTCCCGAGAATTTCGATTTCGTTTTTAAGACTCCATGAAACCTAAATAATAATAATAATAATAATAATAATAATAATAATAATAATAATAATAATTATTATTATTATTATTATTACACGATAATTTATTCAAATCAAAACCTGATACCCGATTTATGGCAGCATTCACCCAGCCATATCACTGTAGCTATAACCATGAGCTTATCATAGGAACTAGAGTGAAGATGTGAAGAAAACCTGAGCTCTTCACGTCGAACCCACATCCAAACATTCTGTACTTAAAGTAACCTAGTGCTTAGTTGAAAGGTACAGAGAATTTGTGTTTATGTTCAGTGACCAAAGATGTACACATTAAATAGTGTTTGAACTGGTTCAATCACATGGTCGATGTATGTGCACTACTCCGATATATTGTTATAACTTCCTAGATCACGTAGGATTCGTGAAAATCCACATCTCTCTCTGCCTCTCTTTTTGTGTGTGTGTGTGTGTGTGTGTGTGTGTGTGTGTGTGTGTGTGTGTGACACAGGTATATAAATGAGCAAGCTTGTGACATTTAGATAGGTTTTGTGTTGTACATTCATCCTTAAGAAAATAGCTTATAATAATGGCAATTGCCTAAATGTTACATTTAAATAACTACAGTCAATTTTTCCTAAGAGATGTCTCTTAATAAATGAGTATCATTAACTAATATTTGACAGTTTATTAATACAATTTATAACTGAATACATTAATCGCAACATATATTCTATCTCATCTTGTTAATCTTGGTATTTACAACTGAATCTTTCAATATAAAGTTTTGCATGCCTGTCCCTTGAATTCAGCAAATTGTTATATAAAATTAATATTTCCATGTACACCACATGGCAAAGCTTTATACCATTTCACGTACAAAAATTTGCATGCTTGCGAAACGTATCTGAAGGTACTGTCACGCCGCCAAAATGTTAGTATACTTTTATGGATGCAAGAGGTCAAGAGGTCATACTCCGAATTTGTGACAGATCCTATAAATTGGTGAGCCAGCTGTTTATCAATTTATACATACCCTATACATAAGTCCATCCATCCATCCACCCATCCATCCATCAGTCCGTCCGTCTATCTATCTATCTATCTATCTATCTATCTATCTATCTATCTATCTATCTATCTTGTTATGAGTCTATGCTCTAAAAATAAGTAACAGAAAGAGTGAAAAGCAACAAGCTTTGTAAAAGTCAACAAATAAATTGTTTCCCTAGAATATAAAGTATAAACGAGAAAATAGAACTTACGGTATTGCGAAGTAAATAAAAAAAATAATTCAAGTTCTCATAATTTAAAGTCCTGAGTGAAATTCAGTACAAGTCCAGAATAAATCCAAAAACTAAAGGCTGTGGTGCCTGTGTTAACTTGTAGAATGCAAAAGTACGAACAGTCTTTTGTTGAATCACAGTAATAAAATTCCAGGTTGGAACTCACTATAAAATCCAGTGAATGTCTCTCTCCAAGAATTTTATTCAGAGCACTTTTGCATTTCCAGAGAAAATAATCACTTGAATTCAACAATTTGAAGAAAAAATTCCAGCCCAAAATGAGATACTGGTCACAACATATAATACAATTTAAAAATGCTAGATCTTAAAGCATGACTGAAAATCCTGTCAGTTACAAGATTACATAGTACTCTACTTGACCTAAGGTAACAATTAGCATTTTCTAAAAAACCCATTACCTTATGGAATTTATCTTTCTATAATGATCCTGATTTTTACAAAATAAAAACCATAACCTAGAATATGTAAAATTTATTAAGGAAATTCCACAACCTAGACCCAAATTAACATATTTACCTCCTCTACTAATAATGATCCTCATATTAAGCCCGTACACACAGAGAACAATTTAACTATGTATTGTTTTCAGAGAATAAAATGAAAATGTCAATTCGGGTCAAATAGAAATGAACTCGATTTTAGATAAGGTCAAGTCCAACATACAGTCTTACATTACAATAGCATGTAATGAAATAAAAAAATAAATCAAAAGCATAACTAAAACAATGTAAATTAAATCTATCTATCTATCTATCTATCTATCTATCTATCTATCTATCTATCTATCTATGTTATGAGTATCTACCATATTTCTGCTTATCTTCTTCAGGATTCTGCAGCTCTGAATACATATCTTGCAAAGATGCATTGTCAAAGAGACGTCCTAGCCACAAAACATACAATTACCTTCTTCTTTGACATTGTTCCACAATGATTAATTATTTTCACTGCCATCGTAGTATTGGATTTATCATCGTGCCTTTTATATACATTCCCAAAAGCGCCTCGACCTAACAACTCCTGGCCATTTTTCATTCTTTTCATGTCTTTATGCAACAGCGGAGTTCCTATTCAAACGTTCGAAGATGATAAGTGAGATAAAATTGATTTCAATATTGAAGTGCATTTGCACTTTTCTGGAACAGAAAATTAAGAAGAAAAAATATGTATAACTACTTGTTCCAAGGATAAAGCTATTTATCTACATGCTGATCGTCAAAGAATGAGGAAGAAGAAATCACAGTTATTTTAACACAATGTGACAGTAAACACCATGAATGTTTTGACTAAATGTTATATTCAATAGTTCTATATGTCACAAGCTCTGAACTAAGATCAATTTGTTATTACAGAACACGAAGAGAGAGAGAGAGAGAGATATATCACATGATCATGATGATAGCAAATCATCAGTGCAGTATGCATTGGCATGCCGAAGTTTTAATATTCAACATCAATCCGATAACTGAGTAATTCATACTGAGCCTCATTTTAAGGAAATAAGCAAGAAACATTAAATGTTTCTTACATATTCAGTCACACTGTAAGAGTGTGCTCTTAATACGTATCATGCAAACGTATTTGTTTTTAGACGGATCTCGATATCAATGCTTATTTAAATAAACATAGTTTGTGCCTAATATAAGCATGTTTTACACCATTCAAGAATGCCATTTTTGATGGACAAACTTAGACTACACAAATAACAGTCAACATTACACACTGAGATACATTTAATGAACTTATTTCTGTAGAAAAAGCACATAACGTGAGAAGGGGAATACAAAACAAAACATGTATCATTTGAAAGGATTTGGGCAATTATTCCTCATGCAGTAAAGGGACTCTGCTTACGTATTGAAGACCACTACTAACAACGACTCTTGGTGTTACGTGTAGGTTCGTACAATAATAACAAGAGAAAAGAGTGAAGTCAACAAGCTTTGTATAATTTAACAAAATAATTTATTTCCCGTGAAAACAATGCAAAAATGTGGAAAATAAGACTTACGGCTTGTGAATATAATCCAAAATTTAATCCAAAGAATAAATAAAATACAAGTCCTATCACTAAATAGTTCTATTATAATCAAGCTTCAATTCTCGACGACGTTCTAATATGGAAGGCGATGACGTCAGATGTGGTCCTTGTACAAATAGCAACAATTCCTCAATTGAATCACAGTTTATGTTTCCGAATAATTCCAGAATAAAGTTCCACTGAATTTCTTTCTCCCAGAATTTATAAAACAGTACACTCGTTTGGTTTTCTAGAGAATAAATTATTAAATTCCAAAAACAAATGAACTTCAAAAAGAATCTGGTTTCAACAATGAAAACCTATCCAGCCTTCAAGATTTCAAACATACAACTGACTGACAAGCGCTCAGAAAGGATATTATATCAAACCAAATTATCATCCCTTTCTCACGAGATAGATCACCTGGTCTCTTAACACTTGAACAACGCAATAAGGAAAATGTAATTTATCACGTAGCAAGAACCCCTATCTACTCTTACTCTGAAATAAATTTAAAAATGAAACGGTGTTTATTCAGACTAGACGAAATGACCTTGGCAATAGCCAATCGTTTTCGCGTAGTGCTTATACCAGCGCGGAGCTAAAATTAATGGTAATGTAACACCTTTTACGTATTAGATAACAGAATTACTGAAAAAGAATTTCGAATCCCGTGAAAATAATCATTACAATAAAATGTAATGAAACAAAAATAATATTAAAAGAATTTTAAAAACTAACACACAAGCAATTTAATTACATATACGTAACACTTGGCTTGTCAGAGAAAGTCGTAAGTTATGCAAAGTGTATTCAACACAGACACGGTCAAATCAAAAAGTTACGTATGGAAATATGTTTGTGCATTTTTTAAAATTCAGTACGAAAGTATCAGGTTTCCAATTTCTAACTTACCGACATCTGAAACATCCGAGTCCATATATAATGACCCATTCTTTTCCCTTGTCGCTTTCGCAACACCTGAAGATTGAGAGTTATAAGCAAGCTTAAGCATTTTTGTAAATATCGAATAGTGAAAGTTCCCAAGTTTCAAAATCGTATGATTTAAATTTTTAGTTTGGATATACTTTCAGTTCTTACATCCTGTTTCCTTTAGACATTCACATTTTATTTCTGGAATCAGTAATAGAGACAAGGATATGTGCAGTGGAAGTGTTTTGAACTAACGTAATGCAATATTAGCAATATTAGGAGGGAGAGGCAATTGTATAAGTAATTCTTAAGAGTTAAGAAGATTGGAGGAATATTATACGATACATGAACTTAAGTATGTTTGCATCAGTGTATAACATATACGAAGTGTAGGGGTGTTAGCTTGAAATCAAGTAAGGTTTGAAAGATGTTATTCGCAAATATTAATAATTGAAACAAGCTGAAAGTTCCACCAACAGCAAGACAGATACTTATGATGGAAATATAGAACTATTTATTTTATATTCTCAAGTTAAGAAACAATGACATGTAGCTTAAAATGACAGTGGCCAGGCTGTGGCAAAATATATTTGAAATACTGTTCATTGAGAACCAGCATACACAAATAAAAAATTAAGAACGTATCATTTGTAATTTGGGATGATAACATTTAGGAAACAATATAACATATATGGCAAAGTATTATACATTTAGAGCTGATACTCATATGGTATATTGTTTACAGGGACATATTCTGTTCGCTTAAGCGTATATCCACTAATATTACTATTTATTACGTATTAAAATTATCCGGAAACAATTGGAAATTATGGAAACTACCCAGGAAACGCTACAATCGATCCGAATGTATTATGGAAAACTATTTGGGGTCATCTACTTCAATTCTATTGTGTTCTAAAATACATTCTTATTTTCCGGATTGCCAATCGTACAGAAAACGTGACGCGGGTTATACAAGTTATTTTCCTTCAGCTACAAGACAAATTTGCTCCCTCTCCATGATTGCCTTGACTATAAGATGAGTTCAATCACTTCATTGTTGTGAGATCTTGCCAAAGGCAGACGAGACAAATTTTACTGTTTTGCAACATATTTAATAAATATGAAACCGATAAGTTACCGAAGTGATCACGATCATCTTGCAAGAAAGTACAGAGGTCTAGCATCTAGGTCTTGCAATCCACATCTCAGATGTGCGCATATGTCATCGCTATCACATAACAACTAGTCCAATGTGGCGCTGCCTTATCAGACCATCAAGCTAGTTCAAATATTTACCACACTGCATTTCTTCTAAAACTCGGACAAATGGTTATCGAACTGTGTGGGTCGTCGAGTCAAAATTCATGTCATTTTAAAGTTTGAATATATTGATTATATGAATGACAATAAAATGGTTCAGGAATAAAACCACAGACTTAAAGCTAATGTATTATATAACGTTAAAAATAAACATCAAAAAACGTGTATGCTAGCCTACGTGCTTTTGTCATTCATTGAGTATGTGTCAAAAGAAGTTGCAAAACTGAGCCAAGCACTAAACACAGAATAACCCATTGAATAAGTAAACTGCACATGATTATATCTAATGAATATATCTAATGCAATGAAAGTGTTGACTTTGGGGTCTATTTTCTGAGGTATGATGGTGTACGCAGGACACTTCAGTGTTTCTGTAGTAGCAGTAATAGCCATACCAATGGAAATAATACCAACGAGAAATACAAAAATCAACAAGTGATGTAAAATATTCATAATGAACAAAATTAACTGATGTTGCTATTGTCAACATTAAGGGCTAGAATAATGATGACGGAAGTTTGATGTCTTCGTTTTATAAGCCTCTTTGTTTCAGTATTCAAAGGAGATGTATCCAGTATGATTCCTTTCATTTATTGGATTCTGCAACCAATTTGCGTCTGTTGGCTGGTTGCATACTAATGTTGAAGTTTGGCTAGTGGAGGAGACATGTTCTGCAACTGGACATATGCTCAGTTTCTTTGTCATCTAATTAGGACGGTAAGGATTCATCCTTTTGCGTACTTCTTTCAGTTCCTCCGACATAGTTTAGATTAAATGATCTTAGATATGATGACATACAGTATTGCTATATTTTGCACGTTTTATCTGGTCTAAATATGTTTAATGGTGCTCATGAACTATTCTAGAGAACTTGTTGATCTCTATTGAATGTTGAGAGGAATGTATCACATCACGTGCAAGATTTGAGGTTTTCTGAATATCGTATTGTACGTTTGATTGTTGCAGAGCTGTTTGCAGGGGAGACGTTAGCAGGAGACTTTACAAGAATATGAACCGTAAGGACTTCAATTCATGCGTTTTCACACATTACCTAACATTAACAGCGTGCCACCTTTGTCATTTAAAATTTATTTTTTTTCAAGCAAATTCAAATGTGTAAGTGGCTACAGAAACTTGAATGAGCAGATTTATAGTAGTGTCTTTACAATTTTGGTTTATTTAATAATTGACTACATAAGGACAGGACTAAACATCATACCTATAATGCAGATAGCCAAGACATGGCAACCTATCAAAAAAGTTTATTTTGGTTACTTTCTGCCCAGCAATTGAGAAGTAGTGGCAGTGAGGCCCAGACTGATGGAAGGACAGACAAAGGGTATATTATGATATGCTAAGTAATACGGATGTTTGAAATGTATATTTTATAATTAAATACAACACAACTATGCCAATACACTGCAGAGTATTATCTGGTAATTGTCAATGGTTGCTACTAATGGAAAATCTACCTTAGGATCAAAAGCAGTCACTAAAATGTCACACCTACTTGGAATTAGAATTTGAAAATGCATTCTACTTATAGTGGTTAGAATCCATATTGTGACAAATTAAACATTCGTTACAAGTGAATATATTTCACTGAATTCTGTTTGGAGCAATTCAGTAATTTATTTATAATTTGTAATATTTTCAGCACATATACAGTATTATAACGTATAATGCATCTATTTCTTAAGCTGAATATTTTTATCATTAATTACAGCATGTGTAGCATTATTTTTTAAATTTTAACTTGCATTTCCAGTGCTTCTTTTTCAAACAGATTTTTTAAAAACAGATTTGTTTTCCACTAAGGAAAATATTCATCTATTTCATTCAAAGGACTCGACACATTGTAATATTCCAATATCAGTATAAATTAACCTGATAATGCTGTATTATATTTCTCCCTCCCCCCGTCATTAGGATGGAACTCACAAAATGATCAGTAATTATCCCTTCAGCAACAAATATCAATAAGAATTTTATGCTAAATAGTGCACTGTACTTAAAATATCTTCAAAAAAGTTGACTCATCTATACAAGGCGGTATTATTTCAGTAAATCTTCCAACAGGTCAACATCATTTCAGGTTACCCCCACAAATGAAATTCCGACTGGACCAACACACATTTATTCCCAAATTCATCATTCCCTCCCTCCTACAATTTTTGCAACTTCTCCTGCTTTTGTATTTCTTCTTGAAACCCATGTAGGTGTAAGTCATGTGCGCTACAATTCAGAGAGGGTAGGTCCCATAAATCAACCTGTCCTCCTGTTTATGCATGCCACATATTAATGGATTTCAACTGAAACGAACTAAATAGATAACGCAACGGTGCCTGGTCAGTTACTGAATTGTATTGTAAAATGCTACCAGTAACATGAAAATGTTAACGTCAATAGTAATTTAGGATTAAAACATACGTACAGATGGGTACCACACTGACCATAATGTGATTGCAACGTTGAGTTTCCACAAAGATGAATTTGACAATATCATTTATTTATTCAGAGCATGGGACAGATAAGTCACTTGGCGATTATTTAGGGCATATATTGTTTTCACAAAACAAACTGCTATACGACGAGAGTTTGTGCTATGCACAGCAGTCTATGATAGCTCCCTCTGGAGACTCGATGCATCATACAATAGTGTAACTCAGTGGTTCCCACCCTGTGAGCCATGGACCCTCCGGAGGCCGCGGAGTTAATGAGGGGTCCATATGCTCGAAAAAGTTGGGAGCCATTGATACAATTCATAGCTGTTAAATTCTGATTGGGTATCCTGTTTATGCATGCCACATGCCACAGACCTCCAATCCAACTGAATAGATAAACAGACCAAATTTCACACACTTTGATTTGGATAAAAAAAGTGATTTCTAGTAAAGGGATGAAAGTGTTGAGGCTGAGCAGCCAGAACTACGGGATGGTGATGGTCTGAACTGAATTACTCATCTATTTTATAAGTATGTGTAACGTTAATGTATTTATGTTTGATGATCCGTAAATATATATGAAAAAAGAAACATTCGAAAGACGCTTATTGTAACTAAATAGCAGCGCAGAAAGTCATGAATTCGAGATTTATTAATACGAGCATACTTATCAACGCACTAGAGCTATTCAGTTGTGTTCTATGTCAGGGAGACATATGTAGGCAATTAAGTTTACATGATGAGGCTGTAATTCAAATAAACGTCAAAATAAAATCATCTGTTCCTCTATTCACCACTACTTTGACTTTATTATGAGGCAATGTCTGTACAGTTACATATACATCACAATCTAGCGATTTATTTTCCTGATGGAATCTTCATTTCCAGTAATTTCTAAATCATGGACACAGAACTCCCCTACCTCACTTGGTTGGATTCATTGTTTCTGCTTGTTCGGGGATATGTTCTCTACATGTTTAAACTCTAGACGCAATTATGTTCCTGGTCAAAATAAATGTACACATTCACAAATAGGAAGCCAATATAAGGCTGTTTCTTTGTTTCTATTATTATTTTGAACTTCAGAGTTCTGAAGGGATCTACGATATTCTTCAAGATTAAAAGCCTTTATAAAATGTAATGGTTGTCATCTTTAAATTTTAGATGCATATGTCAAAGAAAGACATTTCTTAACATCATCTGATTGGTTATGTAACGTTCGACACTGCTAGAAATAGTGAAAGAAAGGTGAGCATAAACCCTTGCATCAACCCTTGGCTGACTGTTTACCACCCTTAAATGCTACAGAGAAAGGCTTAAATGCCTACCATCCATTGCTCCATTAAATTAAATGATATTATCCCATGAATACTTTATTTGATAAAATAAAGTAAACAGGTATCACCTAATCAACTATTCTGAAAATAAAATATGATATTAAAGAAGAAAAACTTCAGAACGAAATAGAAATGTTGATTTTAATAGAATTTTGGTATACCTGGTGTTTGATAAGTTTGATAAGTTTCACTGTAGTAGCGTGTTTGGTACATTATAACGTAGGGACTGACCGTTTGATTTATGGTGAGTTTGAGCTTTGGTGCTTAATAGTAAAGTAAAACATGCAGGCTATTTAGTGCCGAAGGAGTTGGAGTAAAGTTCGTTTCTCAAGAACAGACCATGGTATCTAACCGATGATGGTTCCACGTTGGATTCTAATCCACACCGTTTCAGTCATGAGTTCGGCATGCTAACCAATAAGCTATCACAGCTTCCGCGATTTCTGGTGGATGGTGGTGGACTAATACAGATGTAATATCCCTCTAGGTATCTTATTCTCTTGCAGTTTAGAGTGAAACGTATAAGACTATCCAATGTCAAGCTACACTTGTAATAGATTTGTCCCAAATTGCATACATAAACAATTTCTAGCATCACATGCCCCCGAATTTGTTAAAGAAATTTAATAATGTTAATAAATATCAATATACTTGGACCCTTCCAGAAATAAGGGTTTCTATAATTCTTTCATTGCAGCAGATAGTACTGGCAGCTTAATTCAAAGTCATATTCATTTTCGAGTTGATTACATAATGTACAGGTCCCTATGATATCTATTGTGGTAGATCATTGTCTCTTCCGACTTCCTGATGCGGTATGTAAAGTACAGGCAGATATGCTTGGTTTAGACAGATATTTTTTACAGTTTGTCACTGCTACAGTAGCCAGATATTACTCAGTGCCCAATTTGGTCACACATTTCTCCACAATCTGATTCTTAAGGATTATCTGTTTCTAGAATGTGAAGACTGAATAAACTGGTCAGATGTAAGTTTTTGAACCAAAAGGAAAACCTTTCTCTTCCCAACAGTTTGCTTGATTCTCATTTCGACCATACCAAGCCTATTTGATAAATAACCAAACTAGCTGCCTTGTGTTTTCCTCTTAGTGGCACTACATATTAGGTTATATGTGACTGGTATAAATGTCTAAAAAGTCAGGATGATTTCTGACCAAAACGTATTTGTAGATTTATTGTTTACTGGTACATATGAATTAGATTTTTCCAGCAAACGTTTACTGTTAAGGGGTACTCTATAAAGCATTGACTTAAATATGCAGCATCAGCCCTTTCCTGTCTCGAATGGAGTGAATCAAGGTTGTGTACTGGCGCTAATACTTTACTGTCTCATATTCTCAGCCATGCGCACTGATGCCTTCAGATATGGTGACATGTGAATTGGCATCTGATACCGAACTGGTGGCTAACTGTTCAACGTCAGGAAGTTTCAGGCAAAAGCTAAGGTCATGAGAGACATCGTCAGAGACTTACTATTTGCTGATGACTGCGCCCTCAACGCTGGCCCTAGAGCTGACATGCAACACAGCGTCGACATGTTCTCTGATGCTTGCACAAAGTTCGGCCTTACGAGCAACACAAAGGAAACTGAAGTAATGTATCAGGCAGTCCCCGGAAAACCGTATGCTGGCCAAACATCACAGTCAACGGCCACAAACTGAGCGCCGCGAACATGTTCATCTATCTTTGCAACACTGTCCCAGAACATTGAAGTTAAGAAGTTGATGCCAGGATTGCAGAGGCCAGTGCAGCCTTCGGCCGATTACACGCCAGTGTCTGGACAGAGCTGCAGGAGTACAGAACGATAGTACTGCCTACTCAATTACACGCCTGCGAAACCTGGCTAGTGTACCGGCAGAATGCAAGGAAATTCAACTATTTCCAAAGAAATTGGTTCGTCAACATCAAGCGGCAAGACAGGATCCAGGATACTGAAATCCATGCCCAAGCAAGCCTGGTCAGTATCTACACCATCCTGATGCAGTCATAGTTACGATGGGGAGACTGTGTAGCTCGCATGCCAGACTATCGGTAACCAAAAAAACCCCATTCTTTCATGGCGAACTTGAAGACGAAAAACGTCCCAAAGGGGTACAGGGAAAACGCTACAAGGACACCCCGAAGACATCTTTGAAGGACTGGCATTAGCATGTACACTTGGAAGCAGACTGCCCAGGACATGGGCGTGTGGAGCTTCTCCATCGGAAAAGGTTCTGCAGCTTGAGGTGCTAACAGGACAGCCGCACCAGAACAACGGAGGCAGGCCAGGAAATCCCGAGCCAATAGCCCCACGATCTGCATTGCTGACATCCCCTGTCCATACTGCCATAGATCGTTCGGGGCGCACATTGGCCACCTGCGCATCCACAGATCTATCGATCCCCCTCAAGGATGACTAAAGTGGTCCACGTCGACTCGATGGACGAACTCATATGCAGATATATTTGTGTACTAAATAAATACCAGCACTATCAAAGCTTTGGAGATGAGTGTGGTTCGAGTGGGGATTGCATGTGGGTCATGACCAGTTTTTGTAAGAATAACCTAGAATTAACTGACACCAACCTTTGTCCTCCGTCAACAATATATTCATTTACGTAGTATTTAATCGGAGGTGAGTGATGTTGATCTTGAACATTTTTGTCTTAAACCGATGATGTTCTGATGGCAGCGTGGAACTGACAGATAATGTTCTATTTTCAAACTTACGGTCAATAAATCGGAAACTAAAACCGACTTTATATGGAAAATATTACAAAATGCTAACTTTCCTTTACACATCCTTCAATATTATGTATGTTGACATTCTATTTAAAATAAAAAAAAAATCAATCACGTTATTCTATTAGATTGCATATTCACCTAATTTGACTTTTTCGTACGCATGGGTCTCTTATTTGTCGTATTTGTCATGTATGTGATTTCATATCTACGACATCGGTCAACTTCATAACAAGGTTTCATGGCGTGCTATAATCCTCCTCAAGTAGATGATAATTTGCAATAATAAGCGTTTTGTAACTGCACTTAAAATGTTATGGCCTCGTATGCAATCTTTATAGACTGATTTATTTGCGAGTGAGAAGCAATTTAAATTACGAAAATGCAGTTAATGTATGCACAATCTATTTGACTTCGTTTGATAATATCCAGACAGCTAATGGGGGCCACGTCCTCACCCTAGTCCAAACAAAAATGAAGCACTTACATTTCATTTTAAACAATTGTAGTTTTGCTTGCCCCGTCTTTGTTTCACACTAGTTGATGTATATTACTCCTTAAAGAATTGATGGAAGATGCCAGTACTTAAAGTGATGTGGGTTTAATTTTGATTTTGTCCAGAAAATTCGGTTTTATTTCCTGTTTTGTTCATGAAAGTTGTTTCAGAGATATCCACAAGAAACTGAAGTGACGCAATACTGGATTCTTATAAAGACATTTATTGTAAGAAAATAATGAAAAGTTCTAATGTTCATAATAGAATTAGTGTGGTTTAGATAGTAGCTAACTACAAAAAGCTGCATTCACCATTATTGAGGAGGATGAAAAACGTACCTTTATTGCGTCTTCCATGCTGTATCTCAGAAGCATGAGGATGATGTTCTGCAAGGAAAATTTTACCTTGGCCTTGTAACACAAGTCAGCCTTTGTATTCGTAAAGTATGGCCTCGTGCCCGTATGTGTCTTTGTGTAAATAATATTCACTTAATTTATGAGTTCAAAATGTTCATAAATCTATTTTACTGTGAGAAAAAAAAACTTAATAATTGAAGGTTTATAATTCCAGAACTGACAAATATTTTTGTTTTTATTTTGTTGATATGGTTTTTTTTTATTACCTAAGCAAATCTTCGTTTGGCTACTATGAAACCAACAGTCAATATTTTCTTGAAACAATACTCAGCAAAGGTTGACAACAGTCAGTGAGTCCCCCATAACAATGCCTAACATGCTTCAACATTCGACAACGGCATTCAAAACCGTGCTTCTGAAATCAGCGCTTGCATTAGTAAATATCTGATCATTTGCTGCTAAAGGAATAGAAAATATAAAATTGGAACTGTCAAATGTATTAGTACTTTCATGCATACTGGTCCAGAACCACCAAATCTTTCAATTTCTATTTTCATTTTCTACCTATTGATCAGGTCTTGTCTCTATTAAGTAATAAAACGATTTATGTTGTGCTAAGATCATTAGTGATGAATGTAATAGACATTTTGTCAGAATTCCGTAGATTACAATATAATTCTTTTTGTCGTTTTGCTATTCATGGTTCTGTTAGAATTATTCGGTAATCTTCGTTTTCCCAATAGTCTGTCAATCTGTCTGTAACTATCTGTCTGTCCATCTGTCGGTCTATCGAGGTATCGATATATATATATATATATATATATATATATATATTCATATGATCCTGATGATGACAGCAAATCATCAGTGCAGTAAGCATTGGGAAGCCGAAGTTTTATTATTCAACATCAATCCGATAACTGTGTAATTCATATGTAGCCTCATTTTAAGGAAATAAGAAAGGATCATTAAATTTTTCTTACAAATTCAGTCATAAATGTAAGACTGTGCTGTTAATACTATCAGAGAAATGTATTGGTTTATAGATGGATATCGATATCAATGTTTATTTAAATAAACATAGTTTGTGCCTTACATAAGCGCGTTTTACAGTATCCAAGAGTGCCATTCATGACTGACAAACTTCATCATCATCATCATCATCAGTCCCGTAGTCTGGTAGACCGTTGGGGCACCACTCAAGACCGAACAATCAGCTTCCTCCATTCCTCTCGATTTTCCGTCTTTCTCATTTAGTCGCTCAATGTCAAGCCTGTCCACTCTCGAATGTTGTCTTCCCACCTCTTTTTCTGCCTGTCTCTCTTTCTTCTTCCTTGTACAGTGCCTTGCAGGATTGTCTTGGCAAGTCCCGATGATCGTGAGACATGCCCATACAACTGCAGTTTACGTTTTCTCACTGTGCTCAGGAGGTCTTCGTGAGGCCCAATGGCTTGTCTGATTCTTTGCCGTATTTCGTCATTGGTGATACGGTCTTTGCATGAGACGCCGAGGATCTTTCGGAAGCATCTCATCTCTGTCGCTTGTATCCTTTTCTCTAAGTCAGCTGTTATGGTCCGAGATTCACAGGCGTAGAGAAATATGGAGATAACCAGTGCGTGCATCAGTCTGTCCTTTGAATTGAGTGCGATGTTCTTGTTGTTCCAGGTGGGCTTCAGTTTTGTCAGCGCTGCTGTTGTCTGCGCAATCCTGGAGAGTACTTCAGGCTTTGATCTTTCATCTGTTACAATTCCCCCCAAATACTTGAAGCTGTGGACTGTTTCTAGCTTCGTACCTTGGACCCTGATGTCAGTACTAATGCCCTTGGTGTTGCTGGTCATCAGTTTGGTCTTCTCTGCACTGATTTCCATGCCGTAGGCTGCGGAGGTTTTGTCGAGGTTCTCTACTAAGCTAGCTATTTCTTGTTCATTTCCTGCTAGTCCATCAATGTCGTAGGCAAAACGTAAGTTGGTGACTGTTCTGCCTCCGATGCTGACTGTCCTTTCATGCTTTTCAAGCGCGTCGGCCATGATTCTCTCTAGAAAGATGTTGAATAGTGTGGGAGAGAGCAGACAGCCTTGTCTGACTCCGACTGTCGGTCTGAACCAGTCCCCTATGCTGCCGTTGAAGTATACTGCACTGGTAGCCTTGTCATACAGGTGCTCTATTACTGTGATGAGGTTGGCATTGATGTACAGTCTCATGGTCGCCCACAAGGTTGCAGGCCATACCCTGTCAAATGCCTTCCTGATATCCACGAAGACGTGGTACAGATCTTGATGGTGTTGGAGGTACTTCTCACACAATATCCTGAGGTTGAATATCTGCTCTGTTGTGCTGTGCCATGCTCTGAAACCTGCCTACTCCTCGGCAATTATCTTTTCAG
Organism: Megalonaias nervosa; assembly: GCA_016617855.1. Classification (NCBI taxonomy): domain Eukaryota; kingdom Metazoa; phylum Mollusca; class Bivalvia; order Unionida; family Unionidae; genus Megalonaias; species Megalonaias nervosa. The sequence continues at coordinate 115,175 of JAECUM010003637.1, read as the reverse complement.
CCTGTGGCTTTAGTCTGTTTAGCAGTATTCTCAACATGACTTTGCTTGGATGGCTTATAAGACTGATTGTACGGTGGTTTTGACACTGTTGTAAATTGCCTTTCTTGGGGAGGGTGATGATCAGTGATTGTGCCAACGGCGATGGCCATTCTCCTGTTAGCCAGATCTTGTTTGCATATGTTTGTGTGGGCGCTAATCATTGCTTCTCCCCCTGCTTGAACCAGTTCTGCTGGGATGTTGTCCACTCCTGCCGACTTCCTCTTTTTCAACGATCTCACTGCTGCTTCTACTTCATCCCGTAGGATAGGGTGGTTGTCGTTGTTAGTTGCTGGAGGGACGTTCAGTACCTCTGGATCTGTTATGGGTTGGTGGTTGTAAATTTCTGCGCCGTACTCTGTCCATCTTTTCAGAATGTCTTTTTCGTCTGTGAGGCAGTTTCCGGCTTTGTCCTGTAAGGAGGTAACTAGCCGTTGTTTTGTGCTTGTTAGATCTTTGACCAGCTGGTACGCTTTCTTGCTGTTGTTCCTTTTCAAGTTTCCTTCAATGTCTTTGGACTGTTCTTATATTCAGTTCTCTTTTGCTTTTTTCATGCTTTTCATGACTTCCCGGTTGACTACCTTATACTGTTCTGCCCCTTCTGTATCATTCTTCTTCTTCTTCTTCAGCTCCCTGCTCTTGTCACACAGGTTCAGGACCTCAGCTGTGACTCAGGGTTTCTTGACTGGGCGATGTCTACTGACAAACTTAGACTACGCAAGTAGCAATCACCATAACACAAAGATACATTGAATGAACTTATTTCCGTAGATAAAGCACATGATTATTGGGTAGCTCTAATGTGAGAAGAGGAATGCAAAACAAAACATATATCATTTGAAATTATCTAGGCAATTATTCTACATGCAGTAAAGGGCCTCTGCTTACTTAGTTAACACCAATACTAAAATCGACTCTTGGCAAGTCAGAAAAGGTCGTAAAAAAGTCATTAAATATATATTCGTAACAGATACGTTCAAACGAAAACGTTAGGTATGGAAATATGTTTGTAAAGTTTTAAAAAATTTGTCAGAAAGTATCAGGTTTGTAATTTCTAACTTACCGATATCTGAAACATCTGAGTCCACATATAATGACCCATTCTGTTCCCTTATGGCTTTCGCAACACCTGAAGATTGAGAGTTTTAAGCAAGCTTAAGCATTTCTACAAATATATAATATTCAACTTTCCCATGTTTCAAAATCGTATTATTTAAGCTTTTAGTTTCTATCTACTTTCAGTTCTTACATCCTGTTTCCTTTAGACGTTCACATTTTATTTCTTGAATCAGTAATAGATACAAGAATATGTGCTGTGGACGTGTTTAGACCTAACGTAAAACAATATTAGAAGATAGATTCAATTGTATAAATAATTCTTGAAAGTTAAGAATATTGGAGGAATATTATATGATACGTGAACTTAAGTTTGTTTGCATCAGCAGATAACATATACAAAGTGAAGGGGTGTTAGCTCGAAATCAAATAAGGTTTGAAAGATGTGGTTTGCAAAAATTAATAATTGAAACAAGTCGAACGTTACACCACAGCAAGACAGATATTTGTGACGGAAATATGGAACTATTTATTTTGTATATTCATCAGTTGAGAAACAATGACATGTAGGTTAAAATGACATTGGCTAGGTTGTGGCAAAATATATTTGAAATACTGTTCATTGAGAAGCAGCCAGCAAACAAATCCAAAATTAAGAACGCATCATTTGTACTTTAGGATGATAATATTTAAGAAACAATATAAAATATATGGCAAAGTATTATGCATTGAGAACAGAAATTCATATGGTATATTGTTTACAGGGAAATATTCTGTTCGCTTAAGCATATATCCACTAATATTACTGTTTATATTACTGTGTATTAAAATTATCAGAAAACAACTGGAATTTGTGGAAACTGCCTAGGAAACACTACACAATCGATCCGAATGTATTATGGAAAACAATTTGGGGCCATCTACTTCAATTCTTTTGAGTTCTAAAATACATTTTATTTTCAGGATTGTCGATGGTACAGAAAACCTAATGCGGTTTATACAAGTCATTTCCTTCAGCTACAAGACACCCCTCCCATAATTGCCTTGACTATAACATGAGTTCGGTCACTTCATTGTTGTGAGATATTGACAAAGGCAGATGGGACAAATTTAACTGTTTTGCAACATATTTAATAAATCTGAAACCGATAAGTTACTGAAGTGATCATGATCATCTTGCAAGAAAGTTCAGAGCTCTTTCACATAGGTCTTGCAATTCACATCTCAGATGTGCGCGGCATATGTCAATCCTATCACATTTAGACCATATATGTTTAATGTTGCTCATAAAATGTTCTAGAGAAAGTGTTGATCTCTATTAAATATTGAGAGGAATGTATCACATCACATTCAAGATTTGAGGTATTCCGCATATCGTATTTTGTGTTTCGTTGTTGAAGAGCTGTTTGCGGAGGAGACGTTAGCCAGGAACTAAACAAGAATATGCACCGTAAAGGCTTCAATTCATATATGTTCACACATTTCTCTAACTGTAATAGCTACTCTATTTCATTCCGTGCCACCATTGTCATGTAAAATTGCACGTTCCACGTTTTTCATGCAAAATGTCTTATTGGCAAAAGAGACTTGAATGAGCAGATTTAAAATGTCATCAAAAGGCATAGTGGATATTGGAACATGTTTCAGTTGATAATGCTAATTGTTACGCGTAGGATTGTAACAAATGTAACAAAGGAAAAGAGTGAAGCCAAGAAACTTTGTATATTTTGAAAACATAATTTATTTCGCTAGAAAACAATGTAAAAATTGGAAATAGGACTTACGGTTTGTGATATAATCCAAAATTTAATCATAAGATTGAAAAATACAAGTCCCATCACTAAACAGTTCTAATAGAATCCGGATTCGAATCTCGATAAAATTCCATTATGGAGGCGATGACGTCAGATTAGGTCGTTGTACTGGTGGTAACAGATCCTCTATTGAATCACAGTTTATAATGTTTCCGTTAAACTCCAGAATAAATTTCCACTGAATTTCTTTCTCCCAGAACTTTTTATAAAAAACACACTTGTTTAGTTTTCTAGAGAATAAATTATTAAATTCCAAAAAACAGATGAACTTCAAAAACAAACTGGCAACAACAATTAGAAACCTCATGAGCCCACAAGGTTTAAAATACAACTCACTAAATCTACTACAGAGCGTCTGTTTAAATTTGCGATTTTAGATCACATGGTAACTTCACGTGATGCCTACGTGATACTAAGTTGAACAGCGTTAATAAAAAAAATGACAATTATCACGTATGCAAGAATAGCCTTATCTAAGAATCAAATTTTCACACTGAAAATATATAAAAAAGAAAGACTGTTTACAGTTCAGCTAAGATGCGGACCGAAATGACCTTGGCAATAACCAATCGTATTCACTTGATGCTTACAAAAACTGTGAGCTAAAAATAGTGCTGAAGTAACGTTAAGGTCTAATCGGGTCAAATCAATTTTCGGAATAGTGACTTAAATCTAATGAAAATTATCATTACAATAAAATGTAATGAAACAAAAATAAAATAAAAAGAATTTTAAATCTAGCACACAAGCAACTTAATTACATATGCGTAACATAATGCAAAAATGTTATTTGTAACGGCATAATTATTGTATAATACAACATTTATTATGGTTTTGCTAGCTCTGAACGGCGCGTTGTAAAATATCCTGTTGCAAATACATTAAAAAAATCCTGCAACAACATTTTGCACTCTACACTGTTCAATATATTTGACTATCGCAGAATATCATACTATGATATGTATGTTCTCATGAAGTCATCACTTTCACATTTTAATGAGTAGTTATTACAAATGTTTATTTTCGTGGAAGTGAATACTGAGTTGCAGTACAAGGAATCATATTATTATATACTCACTTTTTTTCTCCGCTAACTTTACATTGTTAGAATCGTGCGGTAATTTTCAGAACTGTCACGGCTTTTTAATGCACGACACTTGTATCTAAAATAGCATCGCTTATTAGGAACTACTTTGTAAACAAACAATGTACGCTCATGTAATGGATATTTTAGCTTTTGGTATATAATAGACTTATTTGTGGATGAACAAAACAAGCTGTTTCCTCCATTTCAGTGTAGAGATGATAGAGTTAGCGACGATGGGTGAGTTCATTTGAGTCCCATATCTAACGCTCAAAGAAAGAAACGAATGATCGCAATATTCGCAATGTCCATAAGAAACATGAGGGACTTGGTACTGAAAATACCATTCGGATCATTTAAGCAGTTATTTAGGAGAAATGTTCGTAACTTTTTGCAAATAGAATAGTGCAGACTATGTCAAGTGCTCTCTGGGATCTATAGGAATAGCATAGGAAAGCTGATTGTTGCCAAGGGGTATCGCATATCAATCAGATAGGTACCATGATACAAGTCAGTTAAAACACTAAATTTGAGAAAATGATGCAACTGAAGGTTTTGGTAGAAAACCATGAACCTCAGAGACAATATGTCAAGACCACGAGGTCTTATTTCCGCTAGCTAAACGGACTGTTACAGAGCAGCTGGCTGCAAATGTTTTCGCTAAGATTTTTTGACAGTATGTTTGGGTTATAGGCTAGCAATGGAAGTCACACGTCGTGTCATGCACATAGCTTGTTTCCCTCCAAAAGAGAGCGAGCATGTGACAGGGCATAAGCATATGTCTTCTTTAGCTGGCAATGAGACTGATAATTAAATTTCTGCATTGTGCATTTCCCCAAAATGTATTTTCTTAGTTGGTCATACAAATCCGAATAACATATCCCATATCATCGTTTGCAAAACTTGATACTCACCCCAAATGTGTACTTTAATTTCGATTACATTTCCAGCAGAAATCACATTTTTCTTACTGCGCTCAAAAAGAAATGCAATATTTCATAGCGTCTTTTTGATATTTTCAACTAAAAGAATTCATATTTTTCCTACATTATGATTCCAAACAATCAATGACAGAACGTAAACAGAGATATTGATTCAAGACGGGTCCTTCTACGTTTGTATGTTCGTTTTGAAACACAATATTAATTTGTTTCTTGTATTGTGTTTACTATTAAGCCTTAGGTCGAAAAATAAAATGAGTATATAATGAAAGATTTTTACATTAGTTTGGGATAATATGAACTCTTTTATTCGGACATATACTGAACTCCTAAGGTCGTGCAGTATTATTTAGAAGAAAGCTCGTTCATATTTCCAAGACAAATGCAGTAACCTGAAAATCGTGACGCTTGATTTCAATATGAGGGTTCCATGTATGGTTAATTTGAGTTATTTTGAAAGAAGGAAATTTCTGAATTGCATTTTTGTTCTTCGGTCTTTGTTATTGAGTCAAAAAGCAGTAGCAGACAAAACTAAAATACATTATGGACAACATAAACAGCAAAATAAATAAATGCCATAATTCTTTTAAATTTGCTCTAAATTAGAAGGCTTGAGTAAAGCCCTTGTTATGTAAAACGGTGCAGACTGGAAAGTTAATTGCATCGATTGCATCAACATAGACCAATAAATGCTGTTAAAATAATATTCACTAATTAAGAAACGAACATTATAACTAACCAGTGTCGGTCAAATGTGCTCAAAGGACATTACTAAGAAAAGAAAGGAAGAGATCACGATACTTAACTGGACAGTACAGAGTTCCTGTACCTAACGGATGCAAATTCAATTGCAAATACCTAAAATATAGTCCATTGCGTATTCATAATATGTCTGGATGTCATTTTTAGGTTGAGTTTCAGTAACATTGTTTGAAAACAATCCCGATTAAGAGTAGTGGTATGTGTCGCTTGGGGCAGAAATGGTACCAGGGGGCAGGAAATTTAACATGAGAATGGTACTTGGAGGCACAAGGGTAATTTAACATCGGAATATAGTGTCACATAATGTGCATTTCGCTGAGTAATTGTTACTTGGAGTGATTAGTCTTTTGAGTCGTCATTTGGAGCTACAGACTTTAAAGTGATCAAAACTCATGCATATCAAAACTTTCTGCATTCTAACAATTGCCCTCGTTCACTCTTTAATTTTCTTCATCTACATTTTGCTTGTAGTCCTCTGAGTTGGAATATGACCATGGTATCACGTACTGTTTGGTTACTGTGAGTACGTAAGCGGTTGATCAGGCATTTATGTGCTCTGAACAGTCCGTGACACACTGAACAGGAAATTGCGTTTGGATTGATTGCTTAATAGATGACGTAAAACATTTCTGAGATTTACTCATGTCTCAGAATGGCATTTCAGAGGCAGTCTTTAGCAAATAGATCACGATCTGTAACTAACGCTAATTTCGTCCTTGCATGTAGGCTTCTTTCATTGAAGAGCATGCCATGAAGCCCGTGCCTGATATCGATTTCAATGGAATGAATGTGTTGATGTACTTACAGTCTTGATGTATCTCAGTGGTATAATCCATAATGTCTTTGGAAGGACTCACATTAATCTCAATATAGCGCTATACCAATCAGTGAGCACATTAGTAAATGTAATGAATAATTGCAATAATGATCCTCTCAAAATACTATCTAACACAGCCATGAGTGATTCTACTAGTCTGACGCTAAAGAGGAAATAATAGTTATCTACACAGTTCCTTATATACTGACTAGCGCTTGAAGAATGACAGAACAAAATGACCAGGATGTAAGTCAATTTTGTATCAATTTCATGAACTAATCCCCTTCTAAAAATTCCAAACTTGTAAACAAGGTCAGGCCTATAAGTTTAGTTCAAGTAAACATCATGACAAAGTTCAGGTAGACGATAAATCGTACTAGGGAAAAACACAAAACGTTAAGTACAGAATATATATATATATATATATATATATATATATATACATATATATATATATATATATATATATATATATATATATATGTTTCCAAACTAACGTGGGTTGCTTTCATCTCTATATTTGGATCCTTTAAGAAAGCTTTATGCTGACAGCTATGAACGCATTGTTACTTTGGTTAAGGGCTATGTCAACAGAGACAGGATAGAATATTTGAAACAAAACTGTGGTAAGTTTGTTCTGGTTGGTAATGTCCCGGGGTTTTGTCCTTGAGGGTAAATGATTCAAGAGATATTTGTCTGGGTGGTTATTATCCTAAGAAATTACTGTCCCAGGATGAGGTGGTGGATTCAGTGTCAGATGTGTATGTTGTTTGCAGGAGTTACTGTTCTTAAAACCACGTTTTGCAATAAGTTCTGGAGCAAATGGAATATCTTTTAAATGTCGTTCCAATGTTCATAGGAGAATTATTACTATTTAGATGGTAGATAACTGCATAAAAAAATGTACATTCGCCATTATTGAGGAGGATGAGAAATATACCTTTCTTGTATCTTCTACGCCGTATCTCAGTAGCATTAGGACGACGTTCTGCAAGAAAAATGATACTTTGGCCTTATAATACAAGTCAGTCTTTGTATTCGTAAATTATGTCCTCGTGCCCTTATGTGTCTTTGTGTAAATATTATTCAGTTAAATTATGATTTCAAAATATTCATAAACCTATTTTACTTTGAGAAAAAAAAACTTGTTAATAATTGAAGGTTTATAATTCCAGAACTGACAAATATTTTTTGCTTCATTTTGTTGATATGCTTTGTTGTTTTTTTGTTTTTTTTTAGTAAGCAAATCCTCGTTTCCTACTATGAAACCAACAGTAAATATTTTCTTGGAACAATGCTCGCCAAAGGTTGACGTCCCCATAAATCTGCCTAAAATGATTCAACATTCGGCATCGGCATTAAAAACCTTGCTTCTGAAACAAAGAAACAAATGATCATTTAAACAGTAATTTAGGAGAAATGTTCGTAACTTTCCACAGATAGTATAGTGGAGATGTTCGTAACGTTTCGCAAATAGAAGAGTGCAAATGATAAAAAGTGCTCTGTAGGGTCTATAAAAATGCACAGAAAAGCTTATTGAGACCAAACGGATATTTATCAGATACGATGAAACCGAAGGTATTGGTTCAAAATCATGAGCCTGAGAACCAATAAGCCAAGACCACGAGATCTAATTTCCACCAGCTAAACTGACTGTCACACAGGAACTGCTTTTAAATTTCCCCGTTAAGAATTTTGATACAATGGTTTCGTTGTAAGCTAGCAATAGAAGCCAAAGAGGTCATACGCATGGTTGGGTTCCCTCCAAATGAGTGCGAGAAAGTGATAGGGCATAAACATGTGTCTTCGTTAGCTGGTAATAAGAATGGCAATTAATATACTTAAATTTCTGTATTTTGAAGTTCCTCAAAATGCACTTTTTTATTTGGTCATCCAAATCCGAATCACATAACCCATGTCAAGGTTTGCAAAACTTGATACACACCCTAAAAGTGTGCTTTAATTTCGACTACATTTCCAACAGAAATCACATTTTCCCTACTGCACACTAAAAGAAATGAATGTGATATTCCATTACGTCTTATTGACAGTTTCCATTAAAAGATTTCATCTGTTTCCCACATTAAAATTCCAAACATTCAATGATAGAACATAAACAGCGATATTGATTCAAGGCGTGTCGTTTCACTGCTCAGATCACAAGTACGTCATGCAGAAATGACTCAGCTAAGAAGTCCAGTCCATCACAAGCAGTTAAGCAGAAATGAATTGGATAGACAGGAAAAAATAATAAAAATCCACCCATTCCAGACCAACTGGAAAAATTCATTGACAAAATGACTCTAAATCTCAATTTTAAGTACCCAAAACGAGAATTATTTTTTAAAATAATGACGAGCGCGACGAAGTTCGAAGGTCGCTGGGAGGCGATATGTGCAAATTAATATTGTTACTATGCATTGATGAATCTACGGTTGTATATTCATTTTGAAATACAGCATAAATTCAATTAATTTGTTTCTTGTATTGTATTCTTATTTATATTAAGCCATAGGTAGAAAAACAAAATGGGTATAAAATTAAAGATTGCTGCATTTGTTTGTGAAAATATGAACTCTTTTCTTCGGACAGATACTGCAATCCGAAGGTCATAAAGTATTATTCAGAAAAAAAAACAACTCAATCATATTTCCAATACAAATGCAGTACCCTGTAAATCGTGACACTTGTTTGCAATATGAGAAATGGCACTTGGGGGCATAAGTGGAATTTAAGATGCGAAGGACACTTCATGTTCAAACGGGAATTTAGGATGGGAAGAACTCTTGGGGTCAAGCGGGAAATTAACATGGGATTAACTCTTCGGTTCAAAAGAGTTTATGGGGTCAAACGGGAAGGATAAAGTATTAAGCTGTATACATGGGGTTTCTTCTCCGTTCTCCCTACCTGGCAGGTCTTTCACCATTTCCTAAGTTTTTGCACTTAATCCATCTTCTTTCCATCCTCTGACATCCAGTCTGGATGCTCCATCCTCTTAAACGTGTCCTGTACCTTCTTCCAATTTTCATTAGTCTCTCAAAGTCTGCTTTTTTATTCTCATTTTCATTTTCGTCCTTTTCTTATCCAAAATGATTTTGTACTTTTTCCTTTTTCTCATTCAATATATCATAGAAACATCTCTTCGCTCTTTGGACAGCAGTAACGTCCCTTCTGTCTCTCGGGCTAGGGTATGCCACTGAACCGCTACTTGCTAGAATAGTTGCGTTATATCCACCAGTTTGTATCATGAAGTTTGCAACTTCTCTTAGATTAACGGTGAGTGGTACGACTGACAAACAGTCCGCTTTATATGCCTAAGGCGCGATAGAGAATATAAATATCCACTCAAAAGAAATATCACACATTACATCCAAAGGAGATAGCAGCGCGGACCTAAAAGAAACTCTTCCAACTTTGTACAAAGACATACGCTCTATTAAAAACAAACACACATAGGATAAGGAAAACGTTTCTAACGACAAATACATACATAAAGAAACACATACATACACTAAACATACCAAACACACAAGCACATTAATTCGTGTATATAGGCATATCACTAAAAAGCACATTAATTCGTGTATATAGGCATATCACTAAAACCTTACATACAAACACACAATTCATAAGAAAATGTTACTTTTTTGTTTTGGAGAAAATAACAAACACATGCACAAGCAAACACAGACAAAAATATACAAACACAAAAGTGTTTTGGCAAATTGATCAGTATCTCTTTTATAGAGATTTGTTATCTCTGAAAAGTGCCATTGTTTCTGGCCATCTCGACATAATGACGGTCTCTTTGTTTACTGTATTATTTTCGTCTTGTTCTCGATAAAAGACACCCTCGTCGTCGTCCGCTGCTTCGTATTTTATTTTCGGTGATTGTTCGTATTCTTCCATAGTTTCTAATAGTATATACTGATTTCTCTCATGCTGTTGTTTCCAGAGTATTGTCAAATTCTGCATAGAAGATGACGTTCACCGTGTTTGCTAGAGCTGCAAAATGAAGTTTTACACGAAGTTGGCCTGATGTTAATGGGTGGAAATGTCCCTCGTCGCTGCCTTGGTCAGAAGATAATAAAAAGCTCACAAGTCATAACCTTGTAATACTTGCACAAAATGACGACTGCACTTAGTGCCTAACTGTTGCGTGGCCTGATACAGGGACAAGTCTAATCTCAAGTAATTTCTCTTTTCAAAGTTAGGTTCGGAGGGTCTGGTACACACGATCTGGACATCGCGACTGGCCTCTGTCTTGGACACTCTCTAGTGCTTAAACTCGAAAGGATTTTGAATGATGGCCCCGATGAGGGCTTCATTGCTGACGATGCCTATGATTAAAGGTTAAGGAACTGACCTTGGAAAAGATGATTTTCGATCTTGGATCAGAGTCCAACGGCAATGTTGAAGGATTTCACTTCCTTTCATCGTAACGGGTACTTGGCAGTCGTTCTGCTTAACATGTGACTGATGCCATTTCCCTCGTTAGGTAACACTTCCACACGTCGAACGTAGAATCAGGTTTTTTGAATAATGGCTTGGAGCGCGTGTCATCAAATGGAAAACGGTACTGCTTCGATTCAGTCTTAGGCAGACGTCCACTCCGTTCAATGAATATTTGTCTTGCAACTGTATGTCCAAAATTCAAACGATCCATCAGTTGCAAACTGTGCCCTGCTTGGATTTTATTTCGACGGTAGGTGAAATCCACATTGTGAGGATTGCCATCGTCTGTCTGGGCTGTGTTGGTGAACTTTTCGAACGTGTCAGGGTTCGATATCACGGAAGCTTCCAGAAGTGTGTTCATATCTTCTTTTCCGTACGTTTTGAGAGTTTCTAGGTACTCTCGGTAAAGGTAAGTATCCATTCTGCTGCTCACCCGTTTGTTACTCAAGTATAAATTCACTTCGCTGAACAACAAATGCATGAAATTGTTGACGGGAGCTAATCTGGTATCGACACCTGGAGCAGTTGCATCCATTTTGACAACTTTGACTTTCAGATACAAGTAACTGCTATTCAGATCGATGTAATTGTCGGTCTGTACCTTTAGTTTAAATTCGATAGATCCTGATAAACGGATTCTACCAATATTGATTCTTGCATCATCACCATGGTGAGTGGCATGACAAACAGATCCAGTTTAACTTGGAACATTCGCAAGAATCTCGGTACATCATTGTTTTTATATGTTAGTAATCAAAGACATCTAATTCCTTGGCTGTTCTTCTCTTCTTAGTCTTTCTCGCAACTTGTTAATGAGCTATGTAGATGTGTCGACCCACTTTCTACCTGGTCTTTGCTGAGAACGAGGATGGAATGCATAGATTATCAGCAGGCAGTACATTTATAGGAGTGTCTCGGCAAGCCAAGACGTCTTTTCAGTTTGAAGCAATTTCATTTTTGCCTGTGCTCAAGAGTTTGTCGATGATGACATTTTTGGAGAAATTATTACCCTTGCATCAAAGCAGCATCTTTCAAAGCGTGCAGTCCTCGTGTCACTATCGGTTTTAAGACGGAGGTCACTGAAAGAAATGCAGAGTTGAGCATGTTCCTAAACCATGTCCTCGTTGTCAAGCGATTCCTAGGTAAACATGATACATAACTTACAAGTCGAGAGAGAATCTTTTTTGAAAATGTCGTTTCACCGTGACGTTTCCTTTCAAAATTGGAATATTTTGTCATAAATCACCTTTAATACCAATGTTGACACTGTCGAAATACTACTTACTGAGAGTTTCCATCTTCCTCGTAAGCAGCAACGGCAGAATCCACTTTGAAAGGAATGACTCTCAGTAACTGCTCGGCTGTGTTTCCCACCACGTTGTATTCAACCACCTTGGAGTGAACAAAGATGAAATTCAATACTTCCTTGAATTCCACAGGGTGACGAAAATGCTTGTCAAATCACCCGTTGCTGTGGACGAATTTTGGATTCGGGGCTATTTTGAGGTTTGCAAACAAAATATTGAACAAAACAGGAAATAAAATGATGGACAACCTTTTGGCATCCGAAAAATTATATACAGACGCCGAATTACTTTAAGGAACTGGATCAGTACACGTAGTTTAGTTTTGTCCAGGGTGTTGCCAAACTGTTCGTTGGAAATGGTGGCAATCGTTTCTATCAGATGTTGAACACTAAAATAATAGCTACCAGGGATGTTCATGGTGTTGATGCTCAATTGAGAATTGGCAGTGGATGGTCCTTTGGATTCGTACACGAGAGGATCATTTTTGTCCAAGTGTTCTTGCACTTATTTGTTCAGGATTTCGAGTAAGAAAAAGTTTGATTCCCACTGACATTTGGGACTTGCGTGCAATGAAAGATTTCTACGAAAGCGACTTCCCAATGAGCCTCGTGATCCAGTTGGATGGCTTGATATAATTTGGCCGTGAAGCAGCACAAGGTGTTGTTGTAAAAAACATCCAGGGACCTCTTACTTGGCAAAGTTAAGTAAAATAGGTTATTCAGAATTCGAGGGTTCTGCTTTCCGAGGAGTCACTCGAGGTCACAGACGTTCCAAAAAGGGCTGCTTTATTGGTGGCGACTGGCGTTGGTGGTAAGGCAGCCGTTGTTATCGGAATATTTCAGAAGGCGGTAACCGACGAAACTGCGAACTAAAATGGTCCACAGCTGTTTACCTCCTTGTAGCAAACTGATATTTGCAACGGCGGCTCCGAGGTCACAATACAACACAATGATTTGGTAGAAAAAGAAGATTTGCGTTTTAGGAACATGTTCACCACACGATACTCACGTAAATTGATTTTGTCGATCTTGAAGAGAAGAACTCAAGGAAGGAGCGGTCGCTCCTGCTGTGTTGAACGGTTGACGGTTGCTTCTTTTATAATCGATGCCGTACGAATCGTTCATCCCAGAATCAAAACACCAACCCAGAACTATCCAACGCACTTTCACTTGTTCGACTCAATGTTTGCCTGCTTTACGGGTCCTGCATCAAGAATGCTTTCGATGTAGTACACGTCTTCATGTTTGGTCACTCGATGTAACTCGGGCATGAATAAAGTTCTTTTCATCACTTCGCCTTTCATGTCCTCCAATTTATAAATGGAAGGATACCAACCATGAACTCGGCCAGTGACATGGAACATTTCGTTGGTTCAGGTCGGTAGATAACCGTTGTCTAAGGTGCTTTTGGTTAATATCTTTTCTACTAAAAAAATTATTTTTGGAAAGCTTGACCCAGAAATGCGGTGCCTCTATCAGTTTGCCATCGAAGATGGTGACGACCGCTTTGTTTCAAGACCAGTTTTAAGGCTCGCACTAACTCTGAGCTTGTTTTGGAAGTCAAAGGCATGACCCATTAGAATTTTGAAAAAACGTCAATGACATAAAACAAATATTTGTAAGCGCGATTGCACGTGGCCGCATGAGAGAATCTGCTAAACTGGTTTGTGATTGATGATCGCTGCTCTCCATTTTGGCTTGACTTCTGCAAAAGTTTCGTAGAATGGGTTTGCGTAACATGTACTTCGCTTGTTCTTGTAGCCACTTTTCATTTGGGTTTTGGCAGCGCGATATAATTTTTGAACTTCTCCGTATCGCGAAGGATGAGCAGGATTATAGTAAATGCTGGCTAAAATGATATCCACAAGAGTTCTCCTCAATAAGTCAATCACTGTTCACCGATGCTACTTTTGGTTTCGTGGGATTTGAAAACTACATGATATGTTCGATGTGCCATGGGAGTAGGTCCCGAGGGTGGTGACAGTGGTAAAGGTATCACTTTTGTGTTGTTTTCTTTTTTCGTTTCTGTTTTCCCTTCTTGACTGCCGAAGATGGGGTCAACATTATCATTTTAACCCAAACTTTGAGTTCTTCTCGTTGAGGAGTGGAGGAAGGGGTCAACAAGGGCGCTGAAATCTTGGCAGGGATGGGAACAGACGGAGTTTGAAAGGCTTTTCGTGCGTCCTCTTCTTCTTGCATCGGTGTGGCTAAATCTGTCTTGTTCACTGGGGGTAGTGATGGTGGTTGGCTCTTCATCATGCCCTTGAAATCGCGAAGTTGGTTTAGCTCTTTGGTCTAAATCGCTCTAGTGAAAGAGTTGAAGACGTAGCAAGACTTGACCGTAACGTTGCGATTTTTCCGTTTCTGACAAATCGGTGCGATCTATCAACATTTGCAATTCTTGTTTTACCTGTGACATCTCGGTGAGATGAGGATTGGGATGTAAATGAGGGGTCCATTGTTCCTGTCAACGATGGAATTCCATCCATCATTTGTAGGGCACTAAAGTAAGCTTTCGTCCTTGTTAAAAATGCCAAAGTTCCCGAATGACGCTTTTCCAGAAAAGGGTTCCTTTTACTCTCTTTACTTCGATTGATTCGTGTTTTCTTTTTGACTTTTGGCGAGGAACGTTTCGATGTTTTCCAAAGCTTTCTTTCTGGTGTTTGGACAAAAGCATCGTTCCTTACAAGACATCCAAATAACCTTCACAAACGGTATCGATGATTTCTTGATAGGGTTTTTTAATGAATTGTTTCTGTATGGGTGGATGGCCTTTAGTCAGTACCGACTGTCACAGAATAAGGTAAGAAATAACTTGGTTTCGCCTTAGAACGATTTGATCATTTTCGTCGTACATGCGTACAACGTTACCTAGGGTGGATAGTTGTTGTTCTAGTTAAGCGACTGAACTAACATGTATCTCGTCGTAGATCGCTTTCAGCGAGAAGCACAAAGATCACGGTATGCACGGGTATTTTACCCTTACTAATACTCATTCTCCTGGAGATTTAAGGCAAGTTTCTTCTCTAATTGACACATTGGTCTTTTGGATCTTGTCAAGGAGTATACGTTCTCCATTTTTGTTCTACAGCCAAAGGGGTAAGTGTTACATTTTTATTTTATTTGATATGTGAAGCATATTCAGTTTTAATGTCGTAGCGTGAAATGTTGCCTTTACCAATAAGCAGATTTGAAACGTGAACTTTTGAATTGTTACAAGTTGCTATTAAGAGTTTAATTTAGTAGCATGTATCTATAGATTTTAATTCCATACCTGTTATTATGATCAGTTTGGTTTTATGTTAGCTGTGCAAGTGTGTGCGGGTATATCAGGCTGTCAGTCTGGCCGTCTGTATGTCTGTACAGGGATGGAAGCAGGTGTGACCATCAATGTCATACAAGGACGGAACTGCTGATTTGTAAACTTGTGCGCATGGTGGGTCCATAAATGTTGAGTGTTGCCAATACTAGAATTCAGGATAACTGTTGTTTTTTTTTTTTGACAATGGACACGTGGTCGAGTTCAAAATGTTTAGTTTGCAAGTTTTTACAAGAATTTATATGAGTCATACGTGGTAATGAATCGTATGGTCTGTACAAATAACTGAGTCACGAGTCATATGTTTGGTACAATTGTTATGTTGATTACAATTGATCATATTTGTTTCAATTATGTTGTTTCAACTGAGTACGTGGATCATATGGTGTGTTTCAATTGAGTACAATTGAGTTACTTTCATTACATGAGATTATATGAATCTTACTTTGATTACATGAGATTATATGAATCTTACTTCCATTGCATGATATTATATGAATCTTACTTTCATTACATGGGATTATGTGAATCTTATCTTCATTTTTGAATACATGAATCACATTGTCATTTTTCCATTTGTGATTGTTTGGGTTAAGTATTTGAATGCGTCGTGTGTTTGGAACGTGAAAGAATCGCACTGTATATGTTATAGAGTATATACATATATTTATTAATTCATTTCATTGTTACATGTAGGGTCGTACATATGTAACAAAAGAAAAGAGTGAAGTCAAGAAGCTTTGTAAATTTTAACAAAATAATTTATTTCCCTAGAAAACAACGTAAAAATTGGAAATAGGACACGGTTTGTGAATATAATCCAAAATTTAATCCTAGGATTGAAAAATATAAGTCCTATCACTAAACAGTTCTAATTGGATCCAGGTTCGAATCTCGATGAAATTCTAATATGGAGGCGATGACGTCAGATAATGTCTGTACTGATGGTAACAGATTCTCGTTGAATCACAGTTTATAATGTTTCCGTTAAACTCCAGAATACATTTCCATTGAATTTCTTTCTTCCAGAATTTTTATAAATATGAAGCACTTGTTTAGTTTTCTAGAGAATAAATTATTAAATTCCAAAAAACAGATGAACTTCAAAACAATCTGGCATCAACAATAAAAACCTCTTGAACCCTCAAGGTTTAAAATACAACTCAATAGATCTAGTAGAAAATGTCTGTTTTAAGCCTCGAGTTTAGATCACATGGTATTTCATGTGACGGGCTACGTGATTTCTAACTTGAAAAGCGGACTAACAAAAATAACAATTATCATGTAGCTAGAATAGCCCTATCAAAGAATCAAATGTTCACACTGGAAATAAATAAAAATGAAAGGCTGTTACAATTCAGCTAACACGTGAGCCGAAAATGACCTTGGCAATAGCCAATCGTCTTCACTCGATGTTTACAAAATCTAAGAACTAAAGTGAGCTAAAATAGTGCTGAAGAAATATTATAATCTAATCGGGCCAAGCCAATTTTCGGAAAAGAGATTCAAATCCAATGAAAATTATCATTACAATAAAATGTAATGAAACAAAATTAAATTGAAAAAGATTTTAAAACTAACACACAAGCAACTTAATTACATATTCGTTACATCATAAACTTCCACCTTTCATCACACTGTGTTGTGTTTTCATTTAATCCAAGCGTCCATTCAGGTCTAATCCTGTTGCACGGACAATACTTCCCAGTGTTTGTCCAAACAAGGAGGCAGTCCCTTTCTTTATCCTTTTTTGGCATGTGCACTTCTGTTGGGTGACAGTTTTTTAAGAGTAAACAACACTGAAGCGAATCGCCTGGCACACCTCTTTGTATACCGGAATTCGTCTCTGCTGATGGTCGGTTCGTCGTATAATCTTCTTGATGGGCATCACAAGACACTGAGGCGTTTGCAATGGCTTAAATCGTAACTTTTGTTTTCTGTTTACATCCAGTAAATGTTGTCACATGCTCGATCTCTCTTGGACTTTGATCTTTTCTCCGCTGCCGCTAAAGAATAAGAAGAGGGTATCGCTAGTGAACAAGTTCCTTTAGAAACATGTTTCCATTTTGTCATCCAGTTGGGAACGACACCTCCTAAATCGGGTTTGGCAATCATAGCAATCGACAAAGTTAAAGAGGCTGGAGACACGGTCACCGAGGGAGGTAGTTTGGGTGAGTACGGTTGTGTTCTACTGGAGGTATGCTCTGGTCCTGGATCCAATGCTATTCTTGAAACGCATTTGGGATACCACGATCTGCTAGTTACGACAAGGCCACCTTGTGTTGGCCAAACGTGCATTCGGTTTGAAGAAGAATGTGAATTATGCCTTGATGTAACTGACGTGCTATCAGCGTACACCATAGTAAGACTTCTTTGAGACTGGCTTCTAAGACACTGCACGCATTTGTGGATTTTGTTCCAACTGTTGCCGTAAAAGGCACCAATCAGTTTACCTGGAAGATGAGACTGAAAGGAAGTAATTTTGAGGACTGTGGAAGAGAACAAGCTGTAAGATGTTTTTATAGTAAATGGAGGGCACCAGTCGTGAAATGGATGACTACGAAATCTCAAATAATCAGCTTTGGTGGATTTTAAATCAACAACTAAATAGTCGTGAGGTGTTTGAGTTGCATCGTCATACGCATACGTCAGCTATGGAGTTCCTAATATTTATATTCGAGATTTATCTCGGGGTTTAAACGAGACCACACAATGAGCTTTGAGACTGAAGGTATGATGGGCTATACTTTATTGAAACAAATTTTGGGAAATATAAATGATGCTGGCATTGCGAAAATGCCCTTTGCGTGACAACCAAAGTATTATTTCTTCTTCGCCTTCACTTTGCATGTCAATGATGTGTTTGGCCTGTGTCAGATACGATCCCGACGTTTTCGCGAAGAATGCCTTCCACAAAGACGACGAATTCCCCTTGATCTTCTTGAAGAAGTCTTTAAGCCGATTTCTACTCTTTCTAAAACCACAATATCCTAGTTCTAGAGCGCGAGACAATTCCACGCTCAGTGCCGTAACTGTCAAAGCGCGTTCTTCCTTGGTGTGATACAAAGGGTGGTCGTGGCTACTGGTCTCAGCACAGCTAGGTCACAAAGGAAACATCAGTTTACCTATACAATAGTAAAGTAAAACTGGATGGTACAAATTAGTGGTACGTAAGACTTTTGATCAAACCTTCGTATTAACCAATGCTTGTCAGGTCGATGTGTTCTGGCAAGTGTTACGAGTCTATGCTCTTAATATAAGTAACATATAAGAGTGATAGCCTTTCGATAATCAAATCAAGGATAGGAATGACTTAAACTCGGTGAAACATAAAAGAAGTAGTGATAAATGTCATTGGATGACATTGCGCAAAAAAAGTCGCTGATGTCAACCGAGCCTTATGTCGACGATAGTGAATGCAATGAATACATTACCAGCGAAGGTGAATTCAGTAATGAGCAGATCAATTGGAAAGATACTGTACTTTGACAACAATATAAGTGTGGCGTCCGCACCCAACTTCGATAAGGTATATTAACTGATCTACAACGCTGCAGACGTGGAGCAGCACAACCACTGGGAGATATCCTCCTAAGAAATTTCCACGGCTTATGAAGCATAAATCAAGCTCAGATACACAAACCTTCCGATAATCCGTGCTAATTTGGACTATCACCAGTTTGGAAGATATATTATTCAGGCTTCTAAGGGAATTTCGTAATCCTGCAATAAACAGGCCTGCTAATTTACAAAGGCCTAATATAACACTTTGCATTATAGGGACACACAAATACTGTTTGTTCTGCAAGGACACTCTCAAAGTCTATAAAATAGCCTATATTTTATCCCCGAGAGTCAGATACCACCATATGCCAATGGACAAAAATATAAGCCATTCAATGACACTTGAATGTAATCAATGCCTTGGATAACATGATCTACGCGGCACAACATGTCATTATGAATCGGTGACACAAATAAGTAAAGCAACAATACCAAAATAATATTTAGTTCAAAGTCACTGATCACTTTGGAATTACAATGAATAATTCAGACATACTTACCAACGTCTGGACCAATTGACTCAAAGTATAATGAGTCCATGTGACCGATATACCAGTTTCAAATCTGAAATTAGAAATTTATAACCATTTTAGCTTATAAAGGGATTCAATATTTGCTTTAAGGTGGACAATGTAAAAGAGCGAATGTAGCTTCATGTTTTTTTGGGTATGGATGGACGCAACAAGAAGATATCTAGAAAATTCACAATTTGGTAACTCATGATACTTTGCACATTAAATGAAGTGAAAAAAGAACAACAAAGACAACCATTGGTGTTAAATCTTACCCACAGACAACAAGCCAAAACACATCCACACATGGAAGAAAACGTAAAGGATTTCAAATATTGTTATTTAAGTCGTACGATGCAATTCTTAAAATCAGCAACATTCAATATATATATTTGCGAATTACACAATTACGTCTTTTCATGATTGCCACATTCATTATGTTTTGCATAATTGTTCTCATTAGTTCTGTTCTGACTGATTGTCACATGAATTCTTTGTTGTGCAACTTGAGTAATTTTGTCGCACACACTAGTACAGATGCGGTATAGGGTGTAAGAGTTATTTTTGTTTAAATTCTTGAACATCGGGTCAAATGTAAAACCAACAACAACAAATATGTATCACATCTCTAATAAGACTGTTAAGATCCTTGATATGGCTTCATATATAAGTATAATCCTCTCTATCAGGAATTGTTATGCAACCCAATATCATGGTCCATGTTATCCTTCTCTGTCTTGTACGTCTCTGGTCATACACCTATACCATTTTTGCGGAACACGGTACTCTATATGATCATGCAATGTTACGTAAGATTATCTAATTTGGTTGGCTCTTTGAATTCTGCTGCCAATGCCAACCAATGGGAATGGTTCCGCTCATGCACACCCCCCCCCTTTCAACAAGCCCCATGAATACAGCAAGAGGCTAATAACAGTCTCTTGCATAACTCCCAGGTCTGCCTCTCAGTTTGAAGGTACATGTACAACACCCCTATCCAAGTGTTAGCCACTGACTAAGCCTTATAATTTGACATTACATCATCTTACCACACCACCATTGGCAGTTCCTCCCTCAATGGTCATTATCAGACAAACCCCATTGCAACACTGGCAATGTGTACCTACAATAACTCAAGATCCTCAAGTTGTGCATAAACTAAAATTTAATAAATTATCATTTTATGCACAACAAAATAATACTGAATTGTACGAGAAATGATTTAATACATGCATTGTAAGAAATATAGGATACATGAGTATATGCATTCATCTCTCTCTCACTCACTCTCTCCCTTTCTCTCAAACATGCCACCATTCATTATTGCTAATATTCTACAACATCAAACTCATAACTAAAATAAAATCAATACTTAATTTAAATATTTTAAAAATATTTTGCTCTCTCTGTGGGGGTTACTCATGGACTAGAATCTAAATGTAAACGAATGATTCCCAATCAGTGCTAGGCTGATCCCAGGATTACTGTGTATTCTGGGATGATCCCAGCTCAAGTAGAATTGGTGCTAGGCCGATCCCAGCTCAATGTAAAACACTGATTTTCAATCGGTGCTAGGCTGATCCCAGCATTACAGTGTATTCTGGGCTGATCCCAGATCAAGTAGAATTGGTGCTAGGCTGATCCCAGCTCAAGTAAAATCTGTGCTAGGCTGATCACGGCATTCAAGTGTATTCTGGGTTGATCCGGACGTAAAATTGCACAAGTTGATGAAAATGTCTCATTCGGGTTTGTTATACAGTGGTTGGGTGTTACCGTCAAACTGAACCACGAACTTTGCATCGTGACCACGATTCATTTTATGTTTTTCTTGAATCGCTCTAGGTTATAACAAAATGTATTCAACAACAGTTATATTCACCAGCATACATGATTATGACTAACAATAACGTGTTTGAGTTTCGCAGCCATTCATTGCTGGATGGAGAAAGGAGATTTTACTTCCACAGTGACTGCAAGTGCCGGTTGCAAATTTCGTGACCATTGCCACATCACTGTTGCGTATACATGAGCCTCACACAGCTCATGTAATCTGCAATTACGAATTTATCCAAACAAATAAAACATTCCTGTAGCGATTCATAACTTGCTTGGCTGTGATGGTCATTTAATAATGCAAACAGTAGCCACAGCGTCAAAATCACCAATAAGTATTATTCCAAACAACATGGAAGAATACGTGACTTTCTGGCGGGGTCAGTTACGGTTTATTGATTTAGTCACAGTTTCCAAATTTGAATCTGGACAAGTTAATGCAATTTAGCGGTGGAAAACTTCAAATTAACCCCTAGATACTGTGCCACCAACACTACCCCATTAACGAGAAAAGGAGTGTATCCAAACAAGTACATAAACGACTGGGATAAATTTGCAGAAACTCAGTTGACACTGATTAAAGCAAGATGTTCATCGCTGTCACATGTAGGTATCTTAAAAAAGATAATGAACCCGCAAATTCTGGTCGGCATTTGAATTTAACATATTGGCGACTATCACAATATGTATTTGCGCACCGATGTGTTGTTGTTCGCATATATTTGTGAAAACTTTCGTTGACGCTTCTTGGGATGCACTGTTGTCAAAAACCAAACTCGAGTTGGAAGTGCTCACTTATATTGACTAACATATGTTTATTGAGCGTTTACTTCGTGCTGCGATTTATATAGCGAGTCACAGATATACGCGAGCAAACAATCAGAACACTGACGCATATGACCCCCCCCCATAACAGCATAACAGAATTTTGTTCCATTTCATTTACACATTTATTTATCTTTCGAAAATAATACTTTTTGAAAGAAAATTTTTTAGCAAGATTAATCCCAAAAATGTTTAATTTTTAAATTATTTTAAAATCATTTTCACATAATGTGTTCTTGAATACATTTGTTACCTTCCTGGCTTTAAACTGTCTGTTTATATGTGTGCAATAAAGTTCTCTAACAATTATTTTGATCCTATGTTAATGTATCAGCTTTTGTGAGACAAGCAATTGCGGGGGCAGTCAAGTCGCTTTTACTACACACATCGGTAAACAGGTCAAGTCAAAACTATGGAATTATATTCTTTTCAGGTTGAATAAAATGGGTGGGCACTATCATTGTGCAGTGTACGGGTGAAACCACCGAAGAATATAATTAATAACACTTGTGGATTTTATAAATTTCCCAAACAGTCAAATCTTAAGTCACTGTGGACTCATGCTTCAGGTCGTTATTATCTGATATTGAAAAAAGCTTCATTTGCAGTCAGTTAGCTTATCATAGTAACTAGATGTAAGATATGTAATGTTTAATTTATAAGTTGTGTATTTTTCACTGCATATACTTGTGTTCTTGTCTACAATATGTGCATTTTCATTGGACATTGTGCATTACTGTTTGTGAGGATTAAAGGAACATTCATGAGTTTTTAATAATGCATGGCTATTTTATAGCTTGACAATATTAACGAAGTCTCAAATGTAGCTTAGTTAAAGTGCCAAATATTAATGGAGTACATTAGTTGGATAAAACATTGTATTCTTGGAAATATGCTAGTCAGTTACTTAAAACTTAAGTCCAATTTATCGGAAAAAACATAGAGCCACTTTAATCACTAAAACATATTTTTACCGTTTATGTATCTATGATAGAAAGTCAGTGACTTTGGCAAATGACATTGCAATATGTGCCATTGTAAATGTCAAAACAGGTGTGTTTTAAGTTTGCAATATTTTTTCCGGGCATGACACAAACATTTTGTTTTATTACAAATGAAGTAAATATGTACATTTTAATATTTATTTACCTCATTACTTACACTCACTGAACCTGAAACACTTATCGATTAATGGCCTTAACATAAATAACATTTTCAAAAGTTGTATGTATAACATACATTTACAACAAAAGCATGAGCTAAAAAAAATTAAGTTTCTTCTTTTAATATTGCCCTTAACACAATTGTCATGGTACTATATATATATATATATATAGAGAGAGAGAGAGATGTTCTCACATGTATTTATTAGAGCTTAAAATTTAATTGAAAATTGTTTCTTATGTATGCAGTTTTGTGATTCTCTTGTAAAAGTATATTACGGTAGCATACCTGCTAGAATAATTGTTACTTTCTTGATGGCTTTACCATATGTCAACTCATATTCAGTATAACTGTAAGTAGCTTGCCCCCTCAATTGCAGCTATAGAATATTTTCTCTCTTTACTATTGCAGAGTGCTAACGGGAGCTAATAATGTATTAATGTGCAAGGACTCTATTATGTAGACACTTCTAAGTTGTTTATTTTGTATCCAGTAATACACTGAGTTATTATTACCCTGTTGTGTTCCAGTAACTGTACCCAGGGGGCCCTGAGTGGGTAAGTGGTCTAAAGCGCTCGCTTATACCGATCACTTCCATCTCACCTCTGTCCATGTGAGTTTGAGTCTTGTGCATGGCCAGTGTGGGTATGTGAGAAAGCTACCAGTGGTTTCTGTGAGTCGGTGGTTCTTATAGGGGCTTTGCTTAGTTCTTCTACCACCAGTTATACTGGCCGCCATGAATAGCCTAACTTCGCCCTGTGAAATGGCATTATTACCCAAAACAACATCAATAACAAGAACAAAACGGTGTATATAGTTAATAGACTTTAATAATATCTATTTTATCCTTAAAGCATAAGAATAATATTAAGATCATTAATTCCATGGAAAGAAGCAAGTATATTAGTTTGTTTATAGATAAAGATATGGAGAATGCTAATTTGCTAAATAGGAAGGCAGACTTGGCTAGCAAGTTGGGGGCAGGTTGATGGTCACAACAAATTATTGGCTGCCCAGCAGGAGGATGTGAAAATCCAATGCGGCTTAAAATATATTATTAAATATGAGAGAGAGATTTTATTATTTTCCTTAATGGAGTACAAACAAGAATATTTTCTGATTTAATAAAACAAAACTTTGTCTAAACTTTGAAATGTTAGTGCTGTCCAACAATGTCCAAAGAATCCCACAAAGTAAAACTACTAGTTCCTCTGAGCATTTTGAAAAAAATGTATGGATTATATGATTCTGCATGTGGATACATGTACGAGTACATTTCTTAATAATATTTCACAAATCCTCCAACGCTGCGCAAGTCTCTAGACTTCAGAGTTTAGGATATCATTGGAGATGGTCTATATATCTGCATAATGGTTTATTATTATGACCCAATCCTAGCTATCGGGAGTTGGTTTATATAAAATTTAAAATTAAACTACCGGTAGATCAGTTTTTCAGAACACCCACTAGAGTTTGCTCAAATTTAAATAGAGGCTTATTTCATCAGTTACAATTGATTTGAAGGAAGGTGGTAAGGGATGATTGCGTTGCTGGAATCTGAACTCTAAAATCTAGTGGCCTGTCACACAACTTTATGTTTTTATTATTTTCTTGAATCACTTTCTTAACTGACTGCAAATCAAATTCTACTAGGATCAAAAATAAAGTTTCAGATGTATGTCCTCACCTGAACTTAACTACAGAATCAAAGATATTGTCATAAACAGGCCAGCTTGGAAGCGTCTAATTCAGGCAGGGATTCTTAAATTTACTGTTTACGTTGTTACTACTCTATGGTCTTAAACTTAGTAACAGAAAAAAGCACAAACCGACATAGGTTGGTAAAATTCAGCAAGTAATTTATTTCTCTTGAATACAAAGTGAAAATTTAGAAAGAACATACAGCATTGTGAATTAGATCCCAAATAATCCTAAAAGTTTTATCACGAGTCCAAATGGATCGAGTTCCAAATGAATTCCATTGTGATCTGAATAAATTACAATACAAGACGTGCTGATGTGCTAATAGCCTCGAAAGTGCTAATGTGCCAACAATCGTGATGTATCATAATGATATAATAAAAAATGTCCTGGAATGAATTCACAATAATCACAAAAATAGTGATTTAGTCTTCAAATATTGAACATGTTTTGTAATTCCAGTGAATAATTTAAAGAAATAAATCCTCCGAAATTAAAAACTGAGTACAACAATAAGACTGAAATGCTGATGTAAACAGCATTAATATGAAAAGCTATGACACAATAACAGAACCAGGATTTGGGTAGACTTCCTTTCTATAGCATTTTAAGTTTCAACATGAGCATGAATTTCCAAGCGAAAAACTAATTATCCTCTACTCAGATACAAGTAAACGTGTTTACCTCCATCAATGATTATCTGAATTTTTAATCTCTAATCATAGAGAAATAGATATGTATTATGCTGTTTACAAAATAAATGTCATTTGTCAGATAGGCCCTTAAACTCATCTATTGGGCAAGGTCGATCACATAGTGAAGATATACATAACATATAATCATGGAGAAAAGTCAACAAACAATGACAATGAAATATACATAAAATATTTGTTGTTTATGTATTCCAATTTCAACTGTTCACTAACTCCAAAGATAATTTTGGCCATTCTTTCTCCTAATCAAATAATAAGTATCAAGGCCCAAATATTCCAGGCACAATGTACTGTTTTTAAAATCGAAAAACCCCAAACAACTGAACTGTACAATTTCAAATTTCACAACTATTGTTCCAGGTATTTGTACCTATGGTACAAATTCAAACTTACCATTATCAAATACCTATTATCCCAAGGGATGATTTTGTGTTAACAAAGTAGAGGATGAAAGAATTTTATTTCCGCTTTTGTGCTATGTTTGAAAGACATTAGAAAAATTGTATTTCATAATTTAGAACATTTTGAATACTATTTTACCTTGGACGAGCTAAGTTATTTTGCTATTTAGTAAGCATTTGTGAATAACATATGACACATTGAATCATTAGGTAATTATGCGATATGACATATTGGAGAAATGGAAAATAGATGTAAAATGTAAAACAAGTTAACTGTTATTTAATCAGTAACGTTGTAATCCACTCTCCATGAGATTTGTTTCTTTTATAATACATTATTAGGGTATACTTACAACATATTAATAACTACAATTTCAATTAAGTATTATATTTGTATGCTGAAAAGGATTGCTGAACATTAGTGAGAGAGAGAGAGAGAGAGAGAGAGAGAGAGAGAGAATTTACTTTAGGGCTGTTTAAGATAAATGGATGAAGTTTGCCATTATATATTGTAATAACAAGGTAAGACGCATTACATATTTGGGTTTTATCGTGAAGGTAAGCATCAAAGTTCAGTATTATAAGTTTCTTTAGTTGTTTACTTTAAATCATAAAAGCTATTCAATGAACAGGGATCAACCCTGTTACAGTTATATTTCTTTGTCTGATGGCTCTCATGTATCGGCCAAGTTTTTATCTTTTGAGGTCAATGCCATTGATCAGATACTTGACGTTTTTTATGTACCTTTCCTTTAATGCCTTTGAGATGGGGCAATGAAATTCAGTCTCCCCAGTACCCTTACAGTTGTGTTTCATGGATCATAGTCAGAATTCATTACCGTGAACTTTCAGTCTCACCAAGGTGTATTTTGGTGGCGGAGTAATTTCTGAATTTGCTGTTATGTTCGTTGTTTATATAACCTGATTCTAGCTGTCTTCTAAGATCATAATATAATTCTTCAACATTAAATTCCATGCATTATAAGGAATCTCTCTTTTTGTACCATTCATCGTTTTATTTATTGATAATCTATCTTTTTTTATTTATACTTTTCAGTCTTTTTGTGCACATTTATTTTTCATTTTTATCTAATAGGACCACATGTCTTCCTTTTATGTGGAAGTTTGATTATTTGCTTATTAGGAACTTGTACCTTAAACATAATACTAACAAATTAACTTGATTCTGTATGGTGGGTATGATTCTGCAGATGTGCCATACATACATACATACTCAAACCTTTTGTCCATATTTTGTAATCATTTTTCTGTAGCAAAGAATGCAAGTCCAACACTGTCTGCATACTTTTTAATAAGTATACCACTTTTAAATAATATACTTTTATTAATAGCCCATGCAATATAATTGAGAGGTTTCAGGAATGAATTAAGGCATAATAAAAAGGCATGTTTCCATGAAAGAAAAATTCAGGTTTGGTAACCATATTTCATTTCATAATTGCTTCCAGTAGAGGGAAGAATCTCTTGTGTGAAAAGATCAAAGTTGACAGCTGTTGATAGCATTTACAGAAAGTGGCAGAGCAGTGATTTTCCCTGACATGGGAAAACATTGGGGGGGGGGGGAGTATTTTGTTGGACTAAATTATAAAACTAACCTGTCTGAAAGCTGATGTCTGAGAGTATCAAACTTAATGTCAACAACTGTTGTGTGAGTGTGATTCCAATTACTGCCTAGTTGTAGAATTAATGTCGACAATGTCATGTCTGGAGAAAATCCAGGCATATATTAGCTATACTAGAAGTGGTTCATGTAGTGAGAATGCTTTGCCTTATAAGTGCTTATATCTAAGAGCAAAAGTAAACAGATGGCTATTAAATACTATAAGTATTATTTATAATCTGCTTTAAGTAAATCATAAAATGTATTGCCATGTAACACTGAAATGGCCAGTGAGAAAGACTTTGATAATTAAATCATCAAATATATTGTCAAGTAACACTGAAATGGTCAGTGAGAAAGACTTTGACATTAATGAATTAGGCAATTCCATTGATAACAGTTATGAAACTGAGAGTAATAATGCTTTAGAAACATCATTAATGAACAATATTTAGTGTGGCAGGATGATATCTACATAGGTATTAATGTTTTGGGGACATCATATATTGATAAATTGGGAAGTTCTTTGCGAAATCTGTCAAATCATCATGATGCTTTAGATACATCAGTGGCAGATGAATATGGCACTTTGCAAGACGATAACATGACCAAGAAAGAGGATATTGACGCATTTGGATTATCAGTAACTAGTACAATAACAGCTGATTCTAGCACTTGTTGTATGGATATGGAAACAATACAGATGGTGAGTGTGTGCGTGTGTGTGTGTGTGTGTGTGTGTGTGTGTGTGTGTGTGTTTTGGATTTTAAGGTAACTTTAAAAATTTTCAGCCATATTACTACCATGGGACCGTTTATAGGGATGTTAGCACTGGGATATGTTGCCGCATACATGTAGCATCATGTCCCACCCAGTCACATTATGCTGACACCAGGCCAACAAGTTCTAATACTAACGTCTTAAAGCTGAGCATCAAACAAGGCAGCTGCTAGTATCATTTTTATAAGTCTTTGATATGACTTGGCCAGGATTCCAACCTACGATCTGCCGCATCTGAGGCAGATGCTCTAACCACTAGGCCACGGAAGCGGTCCAATACAGATGCAAAATCCACCATGATTAAAAAGAATCAAGGTACTGTAACCACTCACTTATAAGTCAAGTCAATCTGCAAGCAATAAAGATCCTGGTGTGACATAGCATAATGCACAAAGAAAGATCAGGGCCTATGCAATTTGTTCTACTGATTACTTCTTGCAAACTGCACAGACCAAGACCTGCTGGCACATGATGTGACAGATCTGAAACTGTGCAGTTTACATTTGGTCTCATCTTATAAGTGAGAATATATGGTACGTAGTATCTTAAATGTCAAGTACCAAAACATGTCTGAACCTTATATGCCATATATTTGAGGATTCTGTCTTTTCTACTTGTAATTAATTGTAATATATTTCATACTTGATTTCAGCTGTAGCAATTTTATTATTTTACATGACTCTACAATATCCTACTTCTGATTCAAATATGTTATCATTTGCTATTTGACCAGGATGATGAAGTCAAAGGTCATGTGAAATAATGAGTTTTGTAAATCTAGGCATGTGTAGATTTTCTTAAGGTTCTTTTTGTGCCGAAATCTGGTTCACCTATTTGCATACCCACATCAAAACAACTGAGAAATGTTTATTGGTTTGTAGTTTTCAGCTCTAGGATGCATCTCAATCCTATAAATGAGGAATGTGGACACAACTTAATGCACATGATATATTTATCAACTTAACTGTTCTTTTTATCTGAATAATATCTTGATGTAATTCCATTTAGAATGCTAGATGAAAGTATAATAATAATAATAATAATAATAATAATAATAATCATTTGGACTAGTACAGTGTCTAATCTTTTTAAACTCTAAGCACTTATGAGTATTAGATAACACACAAAAAAAACATATGCAACAACCAGTTTTCAAAAACAAACACCATAAATTTACAAAACAAAAATATGCTGGCAAAAATTAAGGAGGAAATATTATTAAGTCTTTAAATCTGTTCTTCTGGTCAAAATAGGTGAGTTTTAAAAGCACGTGTGAATGAGAACACAGAATACTTGTGTCTTCTATGTATGGGCAATTCATTTTTAGTAGCTATTCCCTGGTACATGAAAGAATGTAGTCAATATCACTTCATTTCAGCAGTTGGTATAATGAGAATATTACAAGTGTCGGAAGAGGAAAATAAGTTTCTAGATAGGAATTACACATGGGTGAGGTCAGATAAGTATATTGGACTGGAGCTAGTCAATGAAATGTAGCATACTGAAGAGATTTTGTGTTTGATTTTGGATTCAGTGGGTAGCCAGTGAGGGCTACAAATCAAAGGGGAGGTGAGGTCTGTTTTTCGGACTCTAAAGGATGATCCGTGCAGCTATGTTTTGAACATATAGTGGTATGAATCAAAAGAAAAATGGGAATGGGGCTGATGCATCTCATCTCCAGACATGTAACCTTGCACATGTTCAAAAATGTTGGTGTAATGAGAGCGTACTGTTAAAAGTGACATCTAGTTTTGTACTGACTGTGAAGTTAATGTTGGTATTGCTGAGGCTTACTGTTTGAGCTGAAGGATGTGAATAAGAAAGTTTTTGTGTGATGATCAGGATGGTTTAAGTTTTATCATCATTTATATGCAGCTTGTTACATGTCATCCATGTCTTCACATCCAAAATGCATCTCTATGCCTTGGAGAGTAGCCTCGGCTTCATTTGGACAGGTAGATTTGTATATCTGACAGTCATCAGTTTACAACTCCTGCGACACCAGAAGTCGATTCATGACACGTGAGAGTGGATGAGTGGATAGAATGAAGAGATGAGGGCTGAGAAAGAGAGCCTTGTGGAACACCAAAACATACATCAACTGGGCTGGAATGTTTTACATTTATGGACACCAATTGTGTCCTGCTGACTAATTAGGACTTGAACCATATTAAGGCTGTAATGTGAATACCAAATACATGCTGGAGATGGTGAAGTAATATATCATGGTCTGTTGTGTCAAATAATGCAGACAAGTCAAGGAGGATGAGGACTCACAGTAACCTTTCCACTATCCAGATCAGAGAGAAGGTTATTAATTACTCTCAGAGGGGCTGAGTTTCAGTTATATGGAGAGGACATTATTCAAAATGTACATTGCTAAAAAAGACTGTTTGCATTCAGATGAGATACAAGTTGGGATAGAACATATACAACATTAATTTGACAAGATGATTTTAAAAATAACTTTTTGTGAAATTTGTAATGGCTTGGTCCAAAATTCTTCAAAATGATGCGAACACATGAATCTAAAGTACCGTCAGAGTCAATCTGGGATAATGATAATATCATAATTTATTATGGTAATTGACATGAGATACATGCTGGGATATAACAACCTTTTCTGAGAGTTTTTAAATAAATGAGATGTTAGAAACATGGTGGTGGTTCTTTAAATCATTAGGGTCAAATGTCAAATTTTTAACAGAGGTTTTAAAATGGGCATTGTGAAAACTTATGAAAATTTCCAGCATAAGAGAGAAGTATTGATAGCAGTAGTTAGTGAAGGCAATTTTGAATCAAAGCACTCAAGCAGCAGTGATGTCTGAGTCTGATTGAGTTCACATGACTTTGGGGCACTCTTCATCACAAGGCTTTGGGGTGCTCTTCATCACAAGACTAAAAAATAAAAATGTGTGCTTCAGGTTGGGCAACTGTCCATGTTTTTCACTGCCGACCCTACCACTTTCCCCACTCCACTGGGGAAAAAATTCCCGAAATTGATTTCTGCATTTAATTAATCTGGTTTGTTACAGAATTTGAATTGCTTAGTAGATTAGATATATCAGTCATTAAAATATATATAATGTTAAAAAAATATTTAAACAAATTTTCAAGAAATATTTCCAGAATGATTCGTGCATGTAACTGAGCTGGTTTAGACCCGTACATAAAGTGCTTGGTATATTATATATACTAATCATTATAATATTTATAAGGTTTAAAAATAAAAAATAAAACTTAAAAAAAAATAAATTCACAAAACTGATTTGTGCAGCTAACTGAAGTGGTTTAGCCCAGTACTTGAATTGCTTAGTACATTATATATGCTAATCATTATATATATATATATATATATATATATATATATATATATATATATATGGTATACATATATATATGAGTTATATATATATATATATATATATATATATATGGTATATATATATATATATATATATATATATATATTGTAATGGCCAAGCTAGGTCCTGATAATACTACATTGGAGTACGACACCAGGGATGAGTATGCTTCTTCTCAGCTGACTAAGGAGGGAAGAGTGGAGTAAACTCGGACTCTTAATTTCTTTTCAACAATAACACAAGATGATTCATTTATTAAGAAACATTAAATAAAGCTGCAGTTCATAACCATGATAGTCTTGTTGCTTGTATAAAAGGCCAGAATACTATCATTGTCTTGAGGTACAGTTTGGTATATGATAAATTCACACAATGTCAGGGTACACATTAGCACTATACTATTAGTTCATTATATTATTACTTCTTTTGATGAATGAAAATTATATAAGATGTAACATATTTGGATTTAGTTGCAATAAAGTTTACTACCAAAGAGAAAATATGACTCAGTTGTAATATGTGAAATGTAAAATCTGCAAAGAGAACACTTGCTTGACTTTACACTTCAACCATAGCATAATACTTACTTGAATTGAATTGGTCTGAATGGAAATAAATTGGCTGTGAAGTCGGTGAGGACAACTCTCACAATGACTTAAACAACTAGTAAATTATAAAATAGAAACATAAATAAATTATGTTTTATAGATTGCTAGATTAATCAAGTATTGTAGAATTGAATTTAGAATGTCAAGTCGGTGAGGAAAACGCTCACAATGACTTGGACATATATTATTTCCCTAATAACATTTTTGTACCTATAATTTAAGAAAAAGAATTATATATTTGCTGTGTAATGAAAATTCTCTGTATGCATTTAACTTCATAAAAATAACTAAATAAAAAAAAAAAATAGATAAATAAATAAAAGTATTGGTCTGTGAGGACAACACTCACTTGACCATATAACTGACTTTCAATAACAAATGATATAACAATATCTTGTTTGCTTGAAAGATAAATTAAGAAACGAAGAGAATTCATATAATTTATGATAGAAAAATTCCTTAAATAAATATTGCTTTGTGCTTAAATAAACTTGAAACAGAAATATATTGTCCAAAATATTACCTAAAATTACTTAACTCTATAATAAACTAAACAAAACAAAAAATAAATAAATAAAAAGTAAAATTTACAACAAGTGCCTAGTTTGAGAGCTTCTAGCCAACTGATTCCCTACAAACAGCCCACGACGCCTTTTACACTTATGACAAAACCCACAACCAACAGAGCCCACAAAACCCACTGATCCAACAAAACCCACAGTTCCAACAAAATCCACAGAACCCACAAAACAAACAATTTGTTTTGGAATATTCAAAGAATCATGAGCAAGTATGGCAACAATACGTTTAGTCAGTTTTCACAATGATCATATAAAGAAATTACCAACTCGATATTTTACACATTACTACATACCGATTGTATTGCCCACCCACCACCCTATAATAAAATCAAATCGTTTTTCGAGGCACATACTGTGTTTACGACGTCGCTCATAGCAGTGGGTCAGAACCTGTGTTAAGGTATGCACTCTTACAATATTTCCGAGGTAGACCGCATGACAAGTAACATGTGTTCGTACCAAGGAAATAAAGAAGCGAAAATCAAACTTAAATGCAATGACGTATACAAATTAAATAATGGACACTATAAAGTTATTGAGTATGTATCGTACAGTCTTAAACGGCTACCTACAAATAGTCATTAGTTAAATTATCAAGGATGCCAGAGTCCGGAATTGGTACTCCCAATTTTCGCTAACTCAAAACATGTAGACCATAAACGCTAACAGATATTCGGAGAAGCAAAGAAAACATGGAAGCATAGAAAATATTTATGTTAACCAATTTTTGAGAAATTCGCTGGTAATGCACTGATTAAAAAAAAAAACGAGACCTAATTGGGCGGCTTGTATGAATAGTGTTTACCGTATACGTGCATGTATATTTCATAGGTGCTCGACTCGAGCTTGATGTTGAGAAAAAAACAATAATCTGAAGGAAAAATATCATGCAGAATGATAAAAATACCTCAGATTACCCCCATGTGCAGTTCTGATATTGGACCCTCTCTATCATGCTATATAAGAGACAAGGTCAGTAACATCCAAATACTTCGTTCCACCCATCACCCTAGATTTCCTTCTGCTATTTCCGTCTTTAAAGGCATATGACAATATTATATGGCTTGTTTAACTCCTAAGATATTTGTCTATCCATCAAGCCATATTGACTATTCTGCGTTGTACCAAACTGAAGTTACGGGCTCCGAAACGTGCGAATTTCGCGAAGTTTGCCTGCCGGGACAGTATTACCCTCAGGTCTCATACTCAGTATTACACTGTTACCTTGGAAACAGGGTAGTATTACTACATGGGTTATGTGATTACCAATGTAGTGTTGTTACCACATCAGGATTTAGGAGGTCACAAAATGAGTGGTACACTTTCACGTGGAAAAAGGGAAATATTACTACATTATTTTGGTGTTTACCAATGTAGTATTATTACTACAGCAGCGTTTTGGAGATCACAAAATCAGTGTAGTACTGTTCTCTGGGAACGGAGTAATTTGTTTTACTTGGGTTTGGTAATTAGTAATGTAGTATTGTTACTACATCAGGTTTTGGTGATCACAAAAGTTGTTTAACACTGTCACCTGGAAATAGCATAATATTACTTCATGGGTTTGGGAGATAGCAATGTAGATTGTTACTAAAGCAGATTTTGGGGATTGCAAATGATGTTTTTACTGTCACCTGGAAATAGCATAATATTGTTACATGTGCTTGGGGGGATAGCAATGAAGTATTGTTACTACATCAGGTTTTGTTGATTACAGAATCAGTTTTACACTGTCATCTGGAAACAGGGTATTCCCAAACCAAAATGCATGCTTATGACAAGCTTGCAGCAAGCTTGCTGCAATATTACGACAAGCTAGCTGAGGTTGCGCAAGCCAGTAAGGGTGCTTGCACAAGCTTGCGCAAGCTTGCAAAAGGAATTTTATTTTAAGTCTGCAAGCTTGCAAAATTTAAAGTTCAAGCTTGCAAAAGGAATTTTTTCAAGTCTGAAAGCTTACAAAATCTAAAGTTCAAGCTTGCGCAAGCTTGCAAAAGGAATTTTTCCAAGTCTGCAAGCTTGCAAAATCTAAAAATCTTGATGTAAGCTTGCAATAATCAGTCGTGAAAGTTGAAAGTTGGCAGTTCTGGGCAAGCTTGCCGCAGTTTCAAATCTAAGCTTGCCGCAAGCTTACATAACAAGTTTGCAGCAAGCTTGCCGCAACCTTAAAAATAAGCTTGCGATTTTGGTTTGGGTTGTTACTATATGCGTTTGTAATTCAATGTAGTATTATTACTAAAACAGGTTTTGAAGATCATAAAATCACAAGTTACCTTGAAAAAGAGCATTGTTACTACCGGTACATGGGTTGGGTGACAATGTAGTATTATTACTAGATGAGGTTTTTGAGATCACAAAGCTAGTGCCTGGAAATAGGGTAAAGTTACTACATGGGTTTTAGGGGATGTTATGTAGTATTGTTACTAAATCAGGTTTCAGAGATCACAAGTCAGTGCTTGGAAATAGGGTAATGTTACTACATGGGTTTGGGGGATAGCAGGAGCCTATGCAGTATTGTTTACAACATCAGTTGTAGTATTGTTACTACATCATGTTTTGGAGCCACAAAATCAGTGCTTGGAAATAGGGTAATGTTACTACATGGCTTTTGGGGGATAGCAGTGTAGTATTGTTACTACATCGGTTGTAGTATTGTTACTACATCAGATTTTGGAGATCACAAAATCAGTACTTGGAGGTAGGGTACTGTTACTGTATGGGTTTGGAATTAACCATGTAGTATTGTTACTAGTATATTTCCCTTAAAAAAGAAAAAGCAAGCAATTCCTTTTATATTCTGGAAGCCATTAGCAATACAAATGCAAGAGACCGAAACAAAAACCTAGATAATCATATGAAGACAGTACATACTTATAATTTAGGGATAGCTAGTCTTCCTAAAATAAAGAAAAACGTGTCAGTGGGTGTAAATAATAGTTATGTTAAACCTAAAGGCAAGAGTTTTCTGACCCTCAAACAAAATAAAGCAAGCAAAAAGCAAAGAAAACATATGAAACTAGCCAAATTGCACAATCTGAGTGGATTCCAATCAATCATCGTTTACAATTGATAAGTACTGCAAAGAATACGTGGGTAATTAGTTCAAGATTAGGAATAGGAAGGCATGCAGATTGAATCATACAAAATTTCTGAATCTTTAGGAAATGCAAATATGTTCATACTTTTTATGTAGCATTTGTCATAACATTGGTACTGAATTTATCTCAGCTGTTCAACAGAATGAAAAAGTAATTAATACGAAGTTATTTTCATCCTCATGATTGTTTTGCTCTCTTTGTAAACGACAAAATCACTTTTAAAATATGCAGCTCTTTTGTAATTGCAATATGTTGGAATTTCGTTAAGAAATATATATTTGACTTCATATATAATTGCTGAAATTTTTCGATAACTAAAGAAAGTACCACAAGAGTTGTGGTGCTTCAGATGACTGGAAGAGAGCTGTAAACACCATTTTAAGCCATGGAATGAATCAAACGCTACTAATTCCAGGCTAAACTCAGTTTGCCAATTGTGAACATGTAACTGAAGAAGTCATAATTTATATTGTTCTAAACCAATACTATCTCAGAACCGTAAAACAGCGACCTATTAATCTACTGCCAAGAAGAAAGGATAATGAAAAGCATACTTATTAAATTGTATTTTGCTATTGTCATTCTGTATGCTGTGTAAACTGCCTTTCACAGATCTTGTTTCATGCATTCTATGCTTATATTCTCTCAAATGATATACTAATAAAGTTTTCTTACTATTTCGGAACTTATACAGTCTTATGCAAAATATAATTCCTCAGTCTAACAGGTATATGTTAGCAAATGTACATACATACATACATACATACATACATACATACATGCATGCATGTATGCATGCATACATACATACATACATACATATCTATCTATTCTATCTATCAATCTTATTTTAATTGTATTTACCGAACAACAGAACACACATTATGCAACTAACTTGTTAACTTTAATCTGCGTGTCATATTTACAAGCATGAACAGACGATAAGCACATTAATCTCTTATCTTTTAGTTGTGGTGTCATGATGCTTCTCGCGGGAATGTGAAATCCCCGTTCCGAAGTATTTATAAGGGGTTTAAAAATAATTTCTCTATGCTACACTTACAGGTAACATACCAAAGACAGTAATCTATTTAATTGCATTTGCAATTATTTTCTATTCACCAGAAATAATGTTTCAAACATTAGGATTCTTAGGGGCCTAAATAATTGGAATGATTTAGGTGAGTTCCGATTTTCTTGTAGAATATTTTTTTGTTGTTGAATATTGGTGATAATTAAAACTAGATATTCCTCCAGAACATGCGCATTCATCATTGTAACTAACATATGACTGTTCCATTTTCTGATCAAAAGACGTCTTTCCGCATGTGATTATTATATTGAAGTATTCATATCGTACACATCAGCACGCAGAAAGTACATTGCACAATATTCAGAGTAGGGGTTCATGATGAAGATAAGTAATTTCTTTATATTGCAAATTTTGCACCATTTGGCCCTTAAGCAGGTGTGCTAAATACGATGGGTCTGAAAAATAATATACTTAAAAGCTTTGTTATGCCGACATTTCATAGTTAATGATGGACACTGTTTAAACAATGCCAAACCGTATCTATACCTGGCTGTATAGTCTGTAGGTTCAGACAATATTTTACTTTATCTTTGGAAAGGGTATACTTATGTTATTTTAGCATTCAAACAGTTTAAAGTGGCTATAAGTGGAAACAAATATGTGTAAATATGAGTCTTACAAATGAAGCCGATACTATTAATAATTGGAAATAATTTGGAGTGCTTAAAATAGAAAATTCATTGGGTCTGAAACCATAAAAAGTGCTATAAATATCCCCAAAAGGACCCCTTTTTCAAGCGATATTGATATTTGACCTATTCACCAGTTTCATTTCTCCCTTGATATCCAAGCCCAATATCCCATTAATATTTGCAAACAATGTTTCAACCGGACACAATCTATGATTTGTATCTGAAGAGACAGTTTGTATTTGCTAAGGAATGGTCGATTATTTTATGCTCTCTTCTATGTAAAACAGAGAAAGAAAATACTATAAAGAAACAAGAGCCCCTAATGGGCGAAAAGAATTTCCACAAATTAGAGATAAGACCATATCAAATGCTGCAAATGTCTCTGTTATTCTTTATCGATAACAACATTTTCAAATTAAATGTTTTGATACACACATTGGATGTAAGCTTCGCACCATTTTCATTTCGGATGAAGTAGACATCATTATAAATCTTTTAGTGCAAACCCCTTGTCATAATAATCATCCATGTGGGGGAGTAATGACAATGCCATTTGTTAGACAGTCATATTGGGTGGACATCATAAGAAGCCTTGAGGTGTAAACTCCATGCCAATATAACGTTTTATTAAAAAATAGTAGTGTGATAACAATACTTTTAAGGTGGATATTGAGACTATAT
The DNA here is from genome assembly GCA_016617855.1 of Megalonaias nervosa. Taxonomy (NCBI): domain Eukaryota; kingdom Metazoa; phylum Mollusca; class Bivalvia; order Unionida; family Unionidae; genus Megalonaias; species Megalonaias nervosa. Next base: position 76,416 of record JAECUM010003637.1, on the reverse strand, counting down.
CAGACAAAGGATCAGCACCATTTTCATTCAGAAACAACTGGATGTCATAAGAAATATCTCGATAAAAACTTGGATGAACGATCAGTACCATTTTCATTTTTGAACAACAAGACTCGGGATGAATTAGTGTTTATTGTTTCAAAATAATCATTCAAGTAGTTTTGGAGGCATGGCAATAACAACGTTCTGCTAATTGAGGGACGGATGATGAATAGATGAGGGACCAGCAGCATACCATCCCATAAAGCTCTTCTGGACTGTGAACAGTAGAGATATTGACCACTTCCAACAGATGAACAAGGAATGTTCAACTTCTAAATAGACTTTTGTTTCAAGAACAATTATGTTAATTAAGAGATGACATTTAAATGCTTGGTGGCAAATTCAAGAAAATTGAAAGATATATTTTTGAGTTACAAAGATATAAACTGGTGTATGCTATTAGTAACCTACTGGGCTCTATACTGACAAACTGGCCAACCAGTACCGTGAAAATATATGTAATGAGGTCATCTTTCTTGTCTAGGTGGTAAATTAGACTGGTCATTGGGTAATTGGATTACCCTTAATGCAATATTTCGAGTGATGGTCACAACGCAATGTCAACCAATTGAATATATTGCGTCAATCAAAGTGTATTTTCACCGGTCCCTATTGTTTTGGATTTATAGACTGTTAAACACAATATTAACGCAAAAGTATCAATCACTTCAACAAGTTTACATTCAGTCAAGTCATATTAATCCATCAATTCAGTTGTCTCATCATATAAACAAGTGTCAAACATCAGGGACAATGTGTTTTGGATATAGGATGGAAACTAGATTTTGGCTATACTGAACTTGATCTGCTATAAAATAATTAATATACTAATAGTAACAGCAGTACCGATAGTATTAGTAGTAATACAAGTATTATGAATAGAAGGGAGAGTAACATTAATTGTAGAAGTCATTGCAGTAAAAGTCTGAGTTAGAGTAGTCATATGATGAAGGAACGGGAGGTAGCGGATGATGCCATGACTTTTATTGCATATTTATTCATTTAATGCACCAGAGGTGAAATCACGAACACACACAAACACACAAACTATTCAGTAATTGTTCTAAAATTTTGTATTTAAATAATAACAATTAAAGTTCACTAGCGATTAATTTTTAAAATATGAATCAAAGTTTAAGCAAGAGATGAGAGAGATGTAAATCGGACAGAATTAGTTGTTGCGAGTTTTATAAAGAGAAGCTCCTATCTATGAGGAGTTCAGAAGGTCATAAACTCCACGGTACATAACAATGCATCAGAAATGCTAGCGAGGAGGTTGCGTTGAACATGTATTTACGAGTAATCCTGAAAGTTCAGTTTAACATGTTAAACAGGCAATTTGTCTTAGCTGTCTTCTAGTATGCAGGTGAACTTACTTAAATAGCTGCAGCGACAACAATTCTTTGAAAGTTTGTCTCCAAATGGCGCAGTGATCATTGGCTGACAAGGCTATGGCAAAAGCATTTTCCGTCTTGAGCTTCTGAAACGAAATTTAAGTATGACTTTGATTTAAATGTTATTATCTGCCACTTACCTACCTAAATAATACAATCAGCCCTGGGCGCATGGCCAAAACAAGAGGCAGTTGATATTGTTTCATCAGCCATGAGTGCTGGCGCAGCGATCATGACGACCTATCTGTCCTTGCAGAACAGTTTGAGAACAACATCTTGCTCTTTCTGCTGGATGACTGTGCATTTCTTTTGGGTGTCTGTCGTATGGAAATGGACCTCACAAAACTTGCCCATGTCAGTAGCTATACCAAAATCAGATTCTGAGTCATTACACAAACAAATGGTTGATTTGCAGATTCTATTGGATTTGATTGAGAATTCCAAGGACAACACATTTGTTCTGGATATAAATGATTTATCAGAGTTGTAGAAGACGTTGATAAATGATAAAGTAAATGGTATGCAACCATCTGTAACAGAGCTATTATGAACATTGAGAAATAACGGGAAACATCCTACCCACAACATAAACTTACTTGAGTTAAATTGGTAAAAACCTAACAAAAGAAGTCAAAGCAAACACACAGGGTGGCTTATTTATTCAAAAACAATCAATAAGGTCCTATGTGGACATGAATAGAGGTGTTAGCCAAACAGTGACAAATGATGTTGAGAAAGACTTTTTCTAAGTAAGGAATAATGCTGTATTTGGTTAGAAAATGAATAATTGAATAAAAACTTAAATACAAATATCTACGGATGAAAACGTTTTCCCAGAATCTATCATTTGTCATGAGCATAATTATTTATGCTGATGTAATGTTAGTTGTTTCTAAAGGTTGTTTTTATCAAAAACGGTTGGTTGATCTAGCTATTTAAAAAAAAACAAACAAACAAAAAAAAAAAAAAAACAGTTAATAAATAAGAAGACTGATCAATGAGAGTACTTGATACAAATTCAGATTAATTGTAAATTTGTATTTTACGTGACATGAAGTACAAATTCAAGGCCATGAAGATTATTTGCTATGCAGAGAGCATCATATTTGGTATCCTAAAAATGAAAATCAAGAGATTCAGTGCATTTTGTGGGATAAAGTAAAAACCAGATTCATTCAATACGAATCAGGATGGAAAGAACATTTATCAAGGAATCAATAACATCGTCATGAACAATAATATAAAATTTGAGATGTGCAAAGATTTCCTTATTTGGTCACATGAAAACTGAAGCCTTATGGAAACTAGATTTACCAGATTGAACTCTTTTCAAATTATTCAAGCAATGTTGAACTAGAAAATCTATCAATATGGGAAGGGCATGGATACGGGTCTACCAGTGCGTGCCATAAACAAACTCAGTGATATTTTGGAACGATGCAAGGTAAACCTGTGAATGATGAAGAATGACGGCCAGGAATGTTATATTCTTATACAAGAACGGAACTCTACTGCCAAATCTGTTCTAATATTAGACATATGAGGTCATGTACAAAAACAGGCTGTTCATGGCGATGATATAGCGGTGTCACAGAATTGTTTGCAGTAAAATATGTATGCATTATAGATAATGAAAGTGTACTGGGTTTCATTACTTCATCACCTGAGGGTTTTTTGTTTTCTATTTCAAAATACTGAGTTCGGTTTACCCAATGCTACATGAACAAAGTGCTTGTAGTTAAAAACCTGATTACTTCAAGTTCTCTGGCTGTACTTGTAAAGTGTCTTTGTTTTATTGCAATACAACAGGTTTTGTGGACTGCTCCAGTGGCCTATTGGTTAGAGCATCCACCTCGGATGCGGGAGGTTGCGGGTTCGAACCCAAGGCGAGTTATGCCAAAAATGGCACTTACATCTGCCTCTCTAGGTGCTCAGCATTAAGAGGTTAGTGTTAGGAATGGTCGGCCTCGTGTCAGAATAATGTGACTGGGTGGGACATCCTGCTACATGTCTGCGGCATGATGCACCAGTGCTAGACATCACTCTCAACTGCCACACTGCAGACGTCATAGCGATATGACTGAAAAATTGTTAAAGCTACGTTAAAAATCCAAATCACACACACACACACACACACACACAGAGCAGGTTTTGTCAGAAATCTGTCCACTTCACTGTTCAACTGTAGAGGTATGTGAAATTGCATTCTTTCTCGATATCTGTTTTATTTGATAAATTTATTTTAAATTATACAGACGGAGTAGTGTCAAATAACGCCATGATATCAGATAGAATACATTGTTCCAACTGCAGAGATTATCATTCGGCGTATTGATCAACTCTAAATAGACCACAGGTCTTCCGTTTAGAGCGAAACAAGTTTCCATGTTAATTCAATTGTGTAATAGGTTGCTAGCCCAAAGGAGGAGTATCACCTTTATTTTAATTCAATAAACAAAGATTTTTGGATAATTATGTTTACAAAGAAAGTACAAAAGTGCAGAATAATGGTTTCATTAGATTTTATTTCTTTCTTAATGATATTATTAACAATATTTTGAAAATCCTTGTTGAATTCTTAAACAGTTACATATATATTTTATATTTCACTTTCAGCAGATAGTATTGCATTGATATAGTCCTTTATACCCTTAACCATGACAAGGAAGATATCAGCAACAAATAAGCTGCATGAGAGAGAGAGAGAGAGAGAGAGAGAGAGAGAGAGAGAGAGAGAGAGAGAGAGAGAGAGAATGGGTGGGGGTACATATTGGATACATTCAGCAGGAATATGGCGTAAATAGTTTAGAAAACCTATTCTGAAGAAAGAAAAGCAAATACAAATTTGTATAGTAATGTTCAGTCGGTAAGTTCAATTTCAGCGTGAAGGAAAACTTGCTTGAAAACTGCGAAATGCCTCGTGGATGAAGTTCAATATATACATGTACATGTACATCAGCTGGAAGAAAACAAACCTTTGTGCTTAGAAGTGAAAGGATTGCGCCAGTCTATAGCACAAGTGTTAAATGAAAATAAATATTTAGTCCTGATCTCACAGTAGTTCACTAACAATAAATAATCATAACTCTCGCTTGACTTGAAGTATCAAGTTGCTATGTTTTGCACATCTGGAAAATGTCTTCGTCACGGAAAACAAAGCTATTGTGCAAGCAAGAATGTTCATTTGGTCCAACACTTGTATTCCTTAGAACACTGCATGCTCTTTATTGTTTCCTGATATTCTCTCCTTTAGTTGTCAGTTCCAGAACACGACACCTGGCACAAATCATTTCTAGAACAAGGTAAGTTCCGTAATGATACGTATTCCGGTCTTTTCTAAAACTCTCATTGACACAAAACATCGGAAAAGTATCATCATCTATAATGTTAACAACAAAACACTGAAGTTAATAATTAAAAATATCAATCTCTGCAAAGGAATAATTATGACTAACCAAAACCTTGTCAACATAAGTAATTCGTTTGATTGATTGGAGCTTGCAATTTTATAGATATGTAGTATCTAAAGTTGCCAATACTAAATAGCCTCTTTGAAGACAAAAGTGGGACATGATGAAACAGATTAGCATGCCCAATTCGCCCGAAGAATTACCAATGATATGCATTATCATTTGTATGCATCTTATTATACCAGGCTTTTATGAAAAGGAATAAGCTATATTTTAGAATGATTAGGACTCAAGCAAACAATACGGAAGACCCAGACATAAATTATACACATAATTGTTTATATAAATTGGTTTACATTCGAGTTTTGATCTTCTTTTGACCTGACTTCTAACTAGTATTGCTCATATTTCGACCTCCTTGATAAACCTTGTTATAGCCAACACCACTCAGGGCCGACAAGGAGGGGGGGGGGCAACCGGGGATATACCCCCGGGGCCAGGGCCTGTAAATGGCCCGCGCCGAACAACACTCTTTAATTTTATAAAAAAAAATTTGTTTGAACAAAAACTAGGAGAAGCCCGGATGTTTCTTACCCGAGGGCCCGAGATCGCTCTCTACGGCCCCGACACCACCTAATCTAGTCATTGCCAGTGTACATACGATATACACGTAGCTGATAGTTAACTTTAAGTACACACGAGATTAGTCAGAGTTTCCTCTGACCCTTGCCACCCCATTTTTGATATTTGGACATTTGTGTTGAGGTGTAGGGTCAGAGTCCATTCCCTATCGAAAAGTTGGAATTCGCCGACACCATTTGGTGTTGGCATAGGGTAGCCGCTTACTAGCTGGCCTAGCAAACTTTAACGACCTTTCATCGAGATATACCTGCATGAAATCGATAGGAATATGATTTATTTTCTCAGAAATAGCGAGTGTAGCATTCGTTATATCTTTAATCCGCTGAGAGACGAGATGCAACTACAGCGTTGATGAAATTTGACCTGGAACTCGCCATTTGCATTCCGAGTCACATGACTACACAAATCTCGTAACCTACATATCAATGACATCAGAGGTCAAATACTCACGTGATATCAACAATAAACTATTTTGAAAGTTGTGGTACATAGTATTCGAAAATTATAATTAAAACTCACGTCATACTTGTATATAAATATAATGCACACTTAATTCTCAACATATTTATTCTGAGAACAACGACTAGAAACCAGTCGGTATCGCAGCAAGGTGGATAAAACCAGATTCGTCAAATACTAAGCGCGTGTCAGCGATGTATTTAGTTGGTATCACGTAACTACCGCGTTGACCTGTGCTCCCCGCTTGTTGAATCTGGTTTTTTTTCCAAGTTGCTGTAACATTTACATTTTTCTGGTCGTTGTTTCCAGAATAAATATTTTTAGAAGTTGATATTCTTTTAGTTTCCTATAAATCTTACGTGACTTTCATTGCTATGTTCGATTTGTTTTCCGACAGCAACATTATAAATGGTTATTTGTTGATATCACGTGACTATTTGAACTCTGAAGTCATTGACATGTAGGTCGCGAGATTTGTGTACTCATGTGACTCGGAATGCAAATGGCGAGTTCCAGGTCAAATTTCATCAACGCTATAGTTTCGGCTAGTCTGTCAGCGGATTAAATATATAACGAATACTATATTCGTAATATCTGAGGAAATAAATCATATTCCTATCGATTTCATGCAGGTATATCTCGATGAAAGGTCGTTAAAGTTTGATAGCCCGACTAGTAAACGGCTACCCTATGCCAACACCAAATGGTGTCGGCGAATTACCAACTTTTCGATAGGGAATGGACTCTGACCCTACACCCCAACATAAATGTCCAAATATCAAAAATGGGGTGGCAAGGGTCAGAGGAAACTCAGACTAACACGAGATAAACAATGACTAGTATCTCGGTTTATACATGATGTAATATTCCTTTACTAGCACCGCATGACTTTTCCAAAGTATTTACCTTTCAACGTTATTTAAGGTAGTATCCTACTAAAGAAGGTTCTAACTATCTGAGAAGAATGCTTGAGTTTTCAAACATTTTAAAGACATTTCTGATTTTTAACACTTACAAATCAAGTGCCATTCGTGAAACACTCACACCCAGGTTTGAAAACCCTGGATTTGACTTAAAGCACCTTTGTCACTTGATTACATATATCATAATACATACCAAGTTCTTTCATAATGCGTTCCGGGCACAGAGACGGAACTGATGTAATCAATGAATAAAAATAGGTGTTACCTCAAGAAAAGTATAATTGTCATGTCTAATTGTGACAGGTAAAAGTCTAATCTCGGGTGAATCAAATGAAAATATAGGTCATCTGTGTAGAAATTTTGTTAAAGTATGTTGAATGAAATACTATCAGAACGTAAGTGTAAAGAAATAGTGTCAGACGGCAATCATCTATATAATATAATCCGTTTTCATGCGTGATTTACAAAATAAAGGATTTGTGTTTGAAAATGCCATGCACACTGTGCTAGAAATTTGCAAAACTCTGACGCTAGTTTTCATGGTGATGCCACAGAAAGAAAGAAGAACGAAGGTATATGTAGTTCGCTACATTTATTTTCGAAGAAAGAATACTTTCGGTCGATATAAGGTATTGGTATTATCTGAATATGCGAATCTTTCAGTGCATGAGTTTAATTGTATACGTTCGCATATATGTAAATTTGCACGTGTCAGAGAGAGAGAGAGAGAGAGAGAGAGAGAGAGAGAGAGAGAGAGAGAGAGATTCACAAGGCTTGGACTGGACATACATGTTCACGTGTCTGCTGGTCCCACGTTTCGATTTACCTAGTTTACAATTTAAAATATTCATTTATTTCGAATTATGCAAAATACTCGTCGTACAGAATATATCCTCTCGAGAGACATGGTGTCCTTAGGTGGCAAACAAATTATTCATTCCCATCTTTGAGACCAGTCTGTGAAATCCGTTTGTTATTAGAGTTTATAGCTGTGTTCAGATGTAATTCTAGAAGAATTATGTATTTAAATCATTCATTACAATTACTAAGTGCACATTGACTGGATTAGCACATTATTATAGGAGTTTTGTGAATTTATTCAAAGACATTCTGTATTGTATCATTGGTATATCAGGACATTCAAACCTATTGGTACACGAGGACATTCAAGAATATTGGAATTCATTCGGAATATTCTGTACGTTTGGATTTGTGATAAGACATGTATGATTATTTGGGACTGAGTTCACAATATTGTAAGTATCATTATTTTCACTTTATTACTTAGAGCAATAAAGTGTTTGCTGATTTTACTTAAAATTGTTGATCTCACTTTCTTTCTCTTACTTAATTTATTACAGAGTCGTAACAGTATGTACATTTCAAGATCACCAAGTCGAGACGATTGCAACTGAAATTGTCCCTATAATTGGAGCTTTTTGAATTGAAACTTTGCTGGATAAAACTCCTTCCGAATTTGAACTGAAATAATTATTAGGATAGGGAGTGTGCGAACTTCATTAAGTGTGTGCCTTATGCAAATTGAGGGGTGTATCGAAACGACTCAGTCTACAACTCTGGGATCTTATGGGATGGGTCACGTCGATGATTTGTTTTTGTACACCGTGACACATACCCATACTGACGGTAGATTGTAAGGTTGCCCCAAACCAAGAACATAATCAACGTTTCTTTCATTGAAGTCTCCTTTCAATTTATATTTTATTTCGCACAAAAGTTTCACTGATGGTGCGCAAGCCCCCTCCCACCACCACTACCACCAACGGTCCCCCCCCTCCCGCATGATAAACTAATATTCTATGATGACAGAGACAATACTATTGGCTGTTGAAAGATATGGGCTCTTTAGGGTCATCTGTGTCTCTCTCTTTCTTTCTCTCCATTACATATATATTGTTTGCTAATAGTTTGTTTGAGTGTGAAAAATATAAATTGTACTCGAATTACACCTGTATTTCTTTGATGTTAAATCTTACTCCGTCATGTGCATAAGTTAAATATCGGTAGTCATATTTTAGTAGTTTACACTAAACAAGGCAGAACGTCAAATAAAATACACATCCAGCTGGCGGAGTTTATTTTTCTTCTTAAAATCAAATAGCAACTCGAATAAAAGAAACATAACTAGTCTAATGTTAATAAGTGCTATGATAAAGACAGAATTTAATTTTGACCGAGTCAATAAAATTAGTTTGACATCAGTAGCAACCACCCACGTATAATTTGAGACCGAATGAAATACTTATCAAAGAGAAATACGTACTAATGGTGACCTTTTTCTTTGAAATAAAGCGAAGAGCAGAAAATGAATCATCAGATTAAAGAAAGCCGTAAATGTTTCCTCACATTTTGCATCTTACTTAACGTCGTTGTTGTTGTTGTTGAGAGTTTAACGCCATTTTTCAGCACAGGATAGGCTATACATGGGGGCCGGTATAAATGGTGGAGGAAGAACCAAGGAAAACCCCGGAAAGAACCACCGACCCACGAGAGGCTACTGGCAAGCATTCTCATCTACCCACGTTGGCCGAACCCTAGACTGGATTCCATGCAGACAGAGGTGAGATGGCAGAGATCCGTAACAGTGAGCGCTTTAGACCACTCGTTCACTCGGGGCCCCCTTACCTAACGTAATTATATATATATATATATATATATATATATATATATATATATATATATATATATATATATATATATATATATATATATATATGCGCTTCTTTCTCTGTCCTGTGTTAATCGCGTGGTTAAATCATTTCCTATATTTCAATACACCGTGTTTTACATATGTAATCATTTGTCAAGGGCTTGCTCATGTACAGAAGAAAATGATTTGCTGGCCATATTTATTTTATGTGCATATTTACTGTATTTTACTTTCGGATGCTTAGCATGATCATTTGGCATAATTTACTTTTACATTATTTCAGTCCGGAAACATTTTGCCAAGAAAAAAGTATTAAGTTAACATTCATATTCATAGCATGGAAATAGTGTCCATGAAACCAAGGGATGGACGTCCGTGTTCGTCTTGCTATAATAAATGAGATTTGCCTGGCATAAACGATTTTTTTTAAGAAAACAACAAATTCTTGTTAGATACGTAGACAATGATTTAGCCATAAAAATCATTTCTCGAGAAAGGTTTACACATTGTGGGAGCCGATAGACGAATATTACGTTAACTGTTGTCATAATAAAACAGTTAAAGATATCAGAACATTATTAAACAGTAATTTACAGCCACCAGATCTCTCTCATCCAAATGATGGACCTATGTTAATAAAATATTGAGAGATATGCAGTGTATGCACGAAAGACATCACGAATGCAGAAGATACGATGGGTTTTCCAACGATAAAATTAAGTTAATGAATATGAATATTTTGACACCAGAACCCTTAACTTTATACCAAACTTACACAAACTACTACAAACTAAAAGACTGAAAGGCTGAATTTACACTTGCAAACTATGATTCTAGTGATGCACTGAATTTAATTAAGTATTATGGAACAAAAACATTCCTTTCGCAATTGAGTGATAACAATATATTGTGTTGACATATCAGACCACAATTCAATGAAACCATTGAGTTATCATTGTATTGCAGTCATGGGGAAATGCGACGCAGTTTCAATGAAATACCATTGTTCACAAATACATATATGATAGATGTATATTTCATAAACATTTGATGTTGCATGAGAATATAGTTCACATCACAGATTTAACTTTCAGTTGAAAAATCAAACTACACTACCAATCAGCAGATAAGATACGGCTATTCAGCGGCATCTGTATGACGGCCGCGAATAATCCCTATTCACCACTCACGATGAACATACGAAAAATTATTATATGCATTTGCACACTTCCGTCCTGTTGAAGGATCCAACTGCAACCTCGCTACAGCGCAGACCTGTTGGCACATAATATTTGGCCTTAACGCTAAGTCGATGATCTTTTTAACTTTACTATTTTGGCAGTTTCATCGTTTTCACTGGCTTCAGCGTTAAATGTGGTCTCTTTGAAGTCCAGATATTCTTCGTTGTACATATATTATTCATGAGTGTCAAAATCTGTCATTTCAAACTCTTAACGCAACAAAGCTTTGCATTGCTGGAGCGACGAGTGCAGAATCAAATAATGATGCCCGTTTATTAAAGAACGTTCGCGTGATAGCCATTATCATTGTCACTGGTACCTTAATGAGTTGAAGTCTGTCTCTCTCATTATTGCTAAAAGCTCGACCCATTCCGCTCCCTCGGGCGCTGGCTCAGTGCAAAGGGTTCAGTAGCCCCATTGTTATGAATAAGATCCCATGCATCATAGATGAAAACGGAATACCTGATTGGCAGATTTCCAAGCCTCAACGAGGACTAAGCTATAGTTCCAGGCACCGACAGGTTGGCATTTAAAATCACTTTGAGCGGCGACACAGTGGCTGTGGCAGGTGCTAATCTTATAATTCTTTAAAGCACCTCAGATGCATTTCAATCCTTCCGTCCTGTTGAACGAGTCAACTGGAACCTCGCTACAGCGCAGACCCGTTGTTACAGAACATTTGACCCTAATGCTTTTTCGGCCATCTTGCTTCTACTCTTTTAAAGAAGGTATCTCCGTTGGCAGTTCTTCTATTTCACTATCTGCAGCGTTAAATGTGGTCTCCTTGTCGCTGAAGATCCTCTACATTGCCTATATTTTATTCATGGGTGTCAAAATCTGTCACTTGAAAGCCTTATTGCAAAAACGCTTTGCCTTGATGGAGCGACGAGAACAGCAGCAAATAAGGATGCTCGTTTATGGAGGAAAGTCTACGTGACCGCCACTGTCATTGCCACTCGTACTTTAATGAGTTAAAACCCGTCTCTGTCTCGTTATCGTATAAAGCTCGACCCATTCCTCTCCCTCAGGCGCTCTCTCGATGCAAAAGAGTTCAGCAGCACTATTTTTATGAATAATACACCAAGCACCATAGACCAAAACGGCACCGACAGGTTGTCATTTAAAACCACTTTGAGCTGCGGCACAGTAGCTCTGGAAGATGTTAAGCTTATAATTGTTAAAAATACCTCAGCCGTCCTGTCGTCAGAAAGACCACTGTAAAGCTTGAAGTCAATGAAGTGCCGTCCAACGAAACCTCAGACATCTTGGTCGTTTTGAAGGATATTACGGTGACAGATAAAGAGAGGATCGACGCAGTATACTAAGTTTTACAAGGCACCACCACACTCTCTATATGAGTCCCTGCTGATATCAATGCCGGTTCTGCCACCGAGATCTGCATATATATCTACAGCAGCCATGTGTGGAAAAAAGATCAATCGAGCCGCTTGACTACTAGCTGTTAAATATTCACATTTTATCATTCTAGACCGCCTCAACTTTGAGCTGATGTTATAACGACAACAGCATGGTGATCATTAGGAATTTGACATAGTTAATCGCCAGAACTCGCGTTCATGATCGGGAATCAGACATAAGAATGTGGCGATACTGCTATTGAAGAAAGGTGTTAAACAAGAGGAATAATGTGTGGAATATCAACCTCAACGCTACCGCAAAGAATGTTAAGGCGATAGTCTTTCTATTGGGAGATCCCTCATAGCAGGAAGATTGCGCGTGACGCATTTATTTTCACAATCCGCTCTAGGGTATACAAACGCAGCAACACGTTCGTTTTGCGAGTCGTTGATGGCAAATAATGTTTTGCCATCAAGATTTGCACACACATCGGTGAAAATCAAAGGCAGACCAAATGAAACCTTCACCCAGTGTCAGGCATGATACCAGCAGTGGGAGAAGGCCCTGAAAGTAATGGCGAGAGGGACATGGCAATGCAGGACTTAGTTGTTGGTGTGTAGTATCAAGACAAATTCGCCATTACCCTCTATATTAAGACCGCAAAAGGCAATACAATCCACGGGCCAGGGCGATACACAGGAAATAAGAGAGAGGATTAGGCTGCAGATTGAAAATACAGCCCAGTCAGCCGTTGTGTTGAATACTTACTTTGTGCATCGATGGACGTTCAGCTTAATATCCTAATGGTAAATCTGTTTCTGTTTTCTACTATTATGTTAATAAGCTAGCTTGAAGAATTGCGTTGACAAAAAATGATTGAAAACTTTCCTACACAGGGTGCAGTGATCGTTGACTGACAAGGCTGTGGCAAATGTATATTCTCCTTTGAGCTTATTGAAACAAAATTCAAGGGCCACTATGATTTTGTCCTTATTAAATGCCCTATTATTTACTCGAATAAATCATTCAACCGGCCGTAGGTTCCAGGCCAAAACAAGGGGCAGCATTTGTTTGCTTCAATCATGAGCGCTGGATCCGACCATGGTGACGTGCTATCTGCGCTGGCAAAATAACTTGAGACTACTACCACGCTCTTTTTGCTGGATGATTGTGCATTTCATTCGGGTGTCTGTCATTTTTAAACGGCCTTCACAAAACTTGCCCATGTCAGTCGCTATACTGGATTATGGGTCGTTACAGAAGCAAAACGGTTATTGCAGAGTCTATTGCATCTGCTTGAGAATTCCACGGATGACATATTGGTTCTAGATAAATGAATTATATAATAATATTGAAAATACATTGTTGGTTATTATTGTCAAGTTTTTCTCAAGGCTCTTTTTGAAGTTAATCCACATCAGTAGTAGTATAGAAATATGGAGGATCCGGACAACTGTTTCAATGGGGGGTCATTCAGTCCCAGAAAAGTGTCGGTTCTGTACCACTCTCTTCTGTGGTGGTTAATCGAAGGCTGAAAATGTGTTTTCTATGGATGTAGCCATACTCAGCAAAAAGGGGATGGTGGTTTCTGGGCCACTTTTTTTCCGTGGTGTGCATCAGGGAATGGATGGGTCTGGGCCATGTGCTGAAAGGTTTAGTCCGAAGTATTTAACGCTTGATGTTTTTATGTCCAAAGGCTAATGTGGAGATACCATCAGTGTAGTAGCTTTTATCATCAAAGCCGCACATTCCTTCTTTGTTGAAAAACAAAGTGACTATATGATGTCGATCTGACTTGAATGTTCTCATGGTGTAATAATGGAGATTTTTATCCACAGCGTCTCTGCAATGGAGTGTGGTAGCCCTAAGACGGACAGTGTGTTTTGTGACCCTTTGGCTTTTTTTCTTGATCAAGCCTCTGTTTCGAAGCAGTACACTTTTTATCATAGTGCGATGAATTTGAATTTGTGATCACCAAGGGTTTCGTCCTTGAACTTTCCAAGAAACTTCATTATCTATACATTAAAACAGACTATCCCGTGGAAAATCACTGAGGTCAAAGTGTTCTCGGTGATCTTACATATCCTGTTAAATATCCTCTGTCTGAATCTCACAGATCAGTGAATAAATATCCGTTATGAGTAGACTAGTGCGATCTCCGTACGTCAACTTGATAAATCCATAACGGAAATCGAGCATAAGCATTTTAGAAAGATCGTTTATGGCTGCTCCAGCGTAAATGGGTTTATCCAACTTAAGCTTTGTTTTTCTAAACTCGATAGCGGCTAACTCTTCGTCAAAGATTTTCATGTGCATGAAGGCATCTGATGAGATCAGTTTATCATGTCGTCGTACGTCGTTAACGATTTCATTGTTTCTGCATTTTCTGGTGTTTTCAATAGTTTTTTTTCCGATGAGTTTGAAGAAATCCTTGTTGAAGTTCTTGTTAGCTTTGGTTCGTTGTGAGGTATTGAAGCCAATGTAACGATTCACCCACGGAGCTTGATTAAACTCTAGTGCATAATGAACTTTATCAAGCACGAGTCCGCGTCTCAACGCCTGATGTAGTAAAAGGTGGTACATGATGTACTTGGTCTTGTTCATCAGATTGGGTATAAGTTCTTTTCACCTTAATATCTCCAAGGCCAAACTTGTCTGTTTGTGTTCTCTGTTTCGGAGACTGCATCTCATTGGAGACCAAGAGTTGTTAAGCGCAGAAGGGATAATCCTTGTGGAGATCAAGTAAGTGTTGTGGGTAGGTTAAGTCGACTTCGACAAAATAGCCTACGTCGTTGACGTAGCCGTTCGAGCTTTCCTGCATAAACTGTTCATCGGATATCCAGTGAAATCCGCATTTGGGACGAAGTTGGGACAAAACCCACCCATATAGACTGTTGTAATCGAGATAAAGGATATATCATCATCATCATCATCATCATCATCATCGTCATCATCATCAATCCCTTAACCTAAGAGGTCGTTGGGACACCACAGTTGACTTTACAACCAATTCTCTCCATCTTTCCCTTTGGGAATCTCCAGATACCATGCCTGTCCACTCCTTAATGTTTTCTTCCCACCTCTTTTTCTGTCTGCCTCTTCTTCTGCACCCTCGCACTGTGCCTTGCAAGATTGATTTTGCCAGTCCAGATGATCTTGAGACATGACCGTACCACTTCAGTTTGCGCTTTTTAACAGTGGTCAAGAGGTCTTCATAGGATCCGATGGCTCGTTGCATCCTGTTGTTGACTTCTTCGTTGGTTACATGGTCAATGTATGAGATGCCCAAGATCTTGCGGTAGCATCTCATTTCGAAGGTTTGAGTCCTTCTTTGTAGATCTGACGTAAGCGTCCATGTGTCACAAGTATAAAGAAAGATGGATATGACAATCAAGCGCATCCTCCTCATTTTGGAACTAAGAGCGCTGTTGCTATCTTTCCATATTGGTCTCAACCTTGTTATTGCTGCTGTTGTACGGGCAATCCTGCAAAGTAGTTTTGGTATGTAGCCCTCATCTGTGATAATCGATTCCAAGTATTTGAAGCTTGTGACTCTTTCCAGCTTCTGTGCACTGAACGTTTTTTCTGCACTGATGTCATTGGTATTGTTGGCTTTTTCGTAGCTAATCTCCATGCCGTATGCTGTGGAGGTTGTGTCGAGGCGCTCAACCAAATCAGCCAGTTCTTTTTTTTATCTCTGCTAAACCACCAATATCACCTGCGAAGCGAAGGTTGGTGATTTTTCTTCCTCTGATGCTGACAGTGCCCATCTGTGGTCATGCAAGGCATCCTTCATGATCCTTTCCAGGAAAATGTTGAAGAGTGTCGGTGACAGTCTACATCTCTGTCTGACTCCAACTGTTGTTCGAGATGCAATCTCCTCCGCTGCCAATGATGAGAACAGCTCTGGTCGATTTGTCATAGAGGTGCTCAACAACCTGCACCAGGTCTGAGCTGATGTACTTCTTCATAGTTGCCCATAAGTCTGCATACCATGCCCTGGCAAAAGCCTTTTTGAAATCTTGAGGACGTGTTATAAATTCCACGGATGCTGAAAGTATTTATCGCAAAGGGGTCTGAGATTGAAGTTGTGTTATGTGGTGTTCCTTCCTACTCGGAAGCCTGCCAGCTCTTCAGCAATAATTTGTTCTGCTTGAGGCTTTAGTCTGTTGAGAATTATCTTCAGCATGACTTTGCACAGGTGACTAATCAAACTGACGGTTCTGTGGTTTTGGCATAGCTGTAGGTTTCCTTTCTTAGAGAGCACGATGACCAAGGACTGAGCCCATATGGTGGGCCATTCAACTCTCTGCCATATCTTGTTGCAGAGTTTTGTTAGGACTGTGACCATCTTTTCTCCTCCTGCTTGAATGAGGTCTGTCGGTACGTTATCAATTCCGGCTGACTTTCCTTTCTTTAGTGACCTAACTGCAATTTCTACTTCTTCACGAAGAACGAGGTTGTCATCAATTTCGTCTGCCTGAGGGCAATTTAGTACTGCTGGATATCCTTGGGACTTATGATTGTACAATTCTGAGCAGTATTCTATAAATCACTTGAGGATATCTTTATCTTCTGTGAGGCATTTTCCTGATTTGTCTTGGATGGTGGTAGTTTTACCTTGTTTATGGGTTGTGAGATCTTTCACCAGTTGATATGCTATTTTCCTGTCATTTCTGCTCAGACTGTCTTCGATTTTGCAGCACTGCCTTTCTATCCAGGATTCCTTTATCTTTTGCATGTTTTTCCAGCGCACTTTGCAGAGACCAATACTCTTCCAGTTGTACCTCTCCAACTCATGTGGAAATTCTTTAAACTTTCTCACAGCCTTCAGTGTTCTAGCGTTCCATATTCAGATGATGATGTTTTTTCTCCCACGGATCTTGGCAGTGGGGAAACCAGTAGCATACTTGTCACCTCCGACCTGGTGTGAACTGGCTGACGCGGTCATTGTTGACTGGGGCTGCGACCGATCCGGTATGGAAGAATTGTTAGTTGTCTTCATGTTGTGTGTCAAGGACAAGATACAGCCTGGTGGAGCCCATCCCTCTCCAGACTGGATGACCACAGCCGAAATCCACTGATATGATCTCGCACACCCTAGCCCTGAGCACATGGTCGTTGAGCTCATCTTGGAGCCATTCCGCCCTGGCCGTTGACTTCATCGAGGAAGACTTCCGCAGAGTAATGTTGTGCCATCATCACACAATTTTATCCATAATTGGGAGACTCGTGAGGGCGGGAGCGTCTTATTCCATCCCGTACGGATCTAATGGACCTGTACCAATGCCCTAAATATATGTGGAAGGTTTATTGGAATAGTGGTTGTTCATGTATTTGTTATTGGCAGTGACATGTTTTCTGGTGACGAGGGAGATTCCCGTTCGAACCATCTGCTCTGTAAACATAAATATGTCTGGGTCGGTAGAAAGCTTGAGTTGCGTCTGACTTATTTTAATCATCTGATAAATTTCAGAAATACCTGCCAGAAACATTATCATGATAAACCTAGGGATGAAAAGTACCATTGAGGGTCAGGTCTATAATTTTTCTGGCAGGCATTTCTGAAATTTGAAACATGTCTGCGAGTAGCAGCAAATCGGTTTCAGATACACATCGTGATAATCGCCGAGAGTCTGGCAGCCAAAGGTTTTCAAGGCCGCGAGAGTTCTGTTGTGTTCGTCGTCGGTGATATGTTTTAGGTAGAGTGAGGAATAAAAGGCGTCATTGTTTGGTAGAGAAGTTTCCTCAAACCTTGACCAGCTATCGATGTACTCGTATGAATAAGTTCCTTTTTGTTTGAGCAGATGTATTTGTTTCTGGATCAGTTTCGTCGAGAGGAATAAAGACCAGACAGTTTCTGATGCTGACATAAACTGAAACGAATCAAGAAATCGAAAGAGTCCGATCGAGAACGACATGCACGTTTCAAAAGTATAGGGTATGCTTGTGATTGTGTTTCCCACCAAATTTAGAAGTTCTTTGACTCGAGGAGGGTTTAAAGCTGCAATGATAATGGGTCCATCATACCTTCGTAAATTATGAGTGATGACTGCAATGAACTGGTAATCTTTGAAATGGAGGTTGCATTGGAAGTGAGCAGCACCACGATAACGTCCTTTGATGTGGCAATGGTCTCTGACATTTTTTATTGTGCGGATTGAAATACTCTTCACATATAAGACAGCGATGTACCGACGTGTGTTGTCGATGTTGTGCTAGCGTGAGTGGAATAAGCGATGCTGTGTTTCTTCGAATATCTGTAATACGTGTGTGCTCGGACACGAGCTGCCCAAAGAACCAGACCACACAATCTGCACCCAGATGCTGACAATAAGATGATGGCAATCGTTCGTCTGCAAAACAGCATGTTTAATAGCCTACAACGCATGTGACGTGTTTTTGTTCCACCTTGGTCAAAGATTGGCAGGGATCAGGATGAGATTCTTCTACTTTTTTAGTATCGCTTCCTTGTCGAAGAGAATATAAAACGTCTGCGTATTTTTGGTGGTTGATTTCGAACTGTAAAGTAATATTCCCTCTTCTGACATCTGAACGGCTTGTGTTTTTTGACAGTAGCACAGCGTAGACGTTCACCCAGCTTTCCTAGCTTCGTGAAACATTGCAAGCACCTATAAAAAAGGATAGGCTTTATCTTCATGCTTAGTGTAATGAGATTGGCACAGACGGCCCAAAATCTTTGATCCAGCTGAAATGCGATTGATAGTAAAGTATGTTGATACTGCTTTGTGAGGCTCTTTTGGAATAGACGTTGTATTTGTTTTACTCGAGACCAAAGACATTGATCGACAGATGATGGAGTGCTTCTAATGTGGGGAGGTCTTTAATTCAAGCTGGAAACTGGATATGTCCTTTGTGGATGGTATTGGAATAGGTGTTATAGTTAGATACGCGATCGACATGATCTCCAACAGGATGAAGCGCAGAGAGCACCGCCCAGACCAGGTAAAAGTCATCCTTGTTGTAACGTTCACACATGCTTTATTTGCTAAAGTCTTTCTGGGAAGTTTGATGAAGTGGCCTGCGCGTGTCGGACTGTATTTAGAGACTCAAAATGCGATAAAGTTGACTCTCGCAAAGACTCATGCGGATCCTCTCTCTCAATAATCTCTTACGCTACGCAGGGTATACGATCAGATGTTGTCAAGAATCTCACTGAAATTACTGCTACGAGAAACGATGACGGATTTGGACCTGATCCAGTTATCAATGCTTGTATTCTTCCCGTGTAAAATGAATGTTGAAAGCAACCCCCAGTGCGATAGTTATATGTGTCTGAAGCGCCTAAAGAACAGTAGGCTTAAGCAGTTGTTGCAGGAGCTGGTATGGACTCCTTGAGCAAGTGCTTTTGGATGATCATAAACAAGCACTTTGTCAGAGCCTTTAAACGCCTTTTCATTTTGTCGCGGTGTGAGTGTTTCAATATGCAGTTTTATCCTGGGTAGTTTCTTAATCTCGGCTAGCAGTCGCCTACCGATAACCTCGTCCTGAATCTTTAGACTTCTGCTTTCGAAATGGATACTATTTGGTCTTACCCTTGAGTATTTTATACTCATTGCGTAGTTGTTTGGCATATCACTACTGGGTGATAATATCTCGTCCAAGAAGGCTTTTAAACTCACGGACGAGTTAACGTCGCTGTGGTTGACCACGTGGGTATTCCTTCAGAAGATTTCGCACTTCTTCAGCAAGTGCATACAGCGCGGCAGTAGATCTTGGATGACTTGCTCGTCGTTGCGTGGTGATGAAGTAGGTCGCTTTTAATTACTAGTAAGTTCATTCCGCAGAATGAAATCTGGGTTTACACTTCCACCGTTATATCAATGGATCAGATAAGTTTATCTCATATATAATATACTACTTTGCAATATATCTATAATTGCTTATTAATTTTCGTTTTCTTTAATCGTGTATTATTTTCTAATCAGAGATATGTTTTTTGTTGATAATACTATTGAATCAGGGAAAAATGTCAACCCGATGTCAATCGCTTTTTTCAGAGATACTACGGAGAGATGCAACAAAATCTGTAGAGTTGAATATTGTGCTCAGCATAACGCGATGTTCTAGCTAGGAAGTTTAGGACCTCAACCATGTCTGGGATTTGGACTGGGTGTCCGTGGACGCTGACAGATATGTCAAACCTGGGGTAGCAGAAATATCAGAGCGATCCAAAATTATTACGAGAAAGAAAAAACACAAGATCAATATTAAGAAAACTACACCAGGTATGGATAGCTACATAGCAAAGATTAAAGAGGCTGCGATCAACAAAGTTGCCTAAAACATGGTTTTCCACAACAAAGCTAACCAAGACAACTCTGGCGAGGGGCCCCGAGTGGCCGAGTGGTCTAAAGCACTCGCTGTTACGATCATTGCCATCTGACCTCTGTCTCCGTGGGTTCAAGTCTCGGGTTCGGCCAAAGTGGGTAGGTGAGAAAACCTGCTGGTAGCTTCTCCTGGGTCGTGTTCTTTCCGGGGTTTTCCCGGGTTCTTCCTCCACCATTTATACTGGTGGCAATGTATAGCCTATCTTGTGCTGAAAAATGGCGTTAAACCCTACAACAACAACAACAACAACAACAACAACAACAACTCTGGCGAAACAGTCACCCCTGTCAACCACAAAGTGGCTGACAGCAAAGGTGACCACAAGGCTACTGTCTGGGGAGAATAAAAATACCAAACAAACTACAACTACAACTACAACACACACGGACGTCTTAAAGCGGGGTGGGTTCACCCTCATACTGGATACACTGTGTATGAGATTAATGAGTTCTTCTCTCATCATGCAGGAAATGCTAAGCTTCATCAGCAGATGTTTATCGTAGACGATGTTGATCATACCACGGTCGTAGATTCTTTTCTGCTGCGCCGTTGTAAGCAGTACAAGATCTGTTCATATACGAACCACTTTGGTGAGTGTAGGTGTTACAGTGATGTCAGTATGAAGATGATATAGTTCACGATGGCTTGATTTAGATTTTACGAGTTTCAATGTTGACAAAAGTAAGATATCGTCCATGATCGACCTCGTTGTAAGCCAGAATGTGGCCAGAAACACAGTCGCCCATGTCTTTCTATGTTGTAAGACTGTGATAATTTTAGGAGGTTTTTTCAAAGTATTCTGTTCCCATGTATCTTGCACAATGTTTCCCAATAAGGTCCTCGTGGCAGATGACTCTAATGACGTCACGCCCTGATAACTGTCTTCGCTGCTCCTTTGTCAGTAAAAGTTGTCTTCCTTCTACTCCTATAGCTCTCGTCGGGGCGAGTGTTAAGGCTACATGAGCATTATTTCTGACCACGGTCGCAATGGCTTCGTCGAGGATATCTGGGATCTGCAAGACATTCTCGTGATTGTCGTGGCTGCTGTCTTCGCTGTGGCTGCCAGAGCTGTGGTTGTCCACATTGCGGTTTCAAGACATTTTTATATACTAACGAATGACTATTAAAATATGCAACATGGACGAGAAAGAGTTGCATCAGAAAGAAACTGAACGATTTTATTGCCCGGTACAAAGTCAAACAAAAGCCTCTGGGATGGTATCAGCTCATTGAGATCACGTTGGGTGGATCCTAGCTCGCTGCGTTTTCGAATGTTGTCTGTTTGGCGATATCGATTCGGTTGTGACTAAAAGAATTAGCTTCTTCGACTGTGTTGCACAAAACAAGAAAAAGTTGTTGCGGGAAACAACGTTACCCTGTCTGTTGGGATTCATATTTGAGCCTGTGTTAGAGCTCAATACGGAAAAGCTGCTGTGAGGTTACATCGTGGGAAGCCACATCTGTATCGATGATGCCATTCCAGATTTAGTTATTCCCCAGATGGATACATGGTGGCGGATCTCCAGATTGTGCTGTTCGAGTTGAAGCGTGGGACATGGGAGTGGGGACCCCGAGTGGCCGAGTTGTCTAAAGCTCTCACCGTTACTGATCGCTGCCATCTCACCTCTGTCTGCATGGGTTCGAGTCTCAGGCCGGTGGTCTCGTGGGTCGGTTGTTCTTTTCGGGGTTTTTAATGGGCTCTTCCTCCACCATTTATACTGGCCGGCATGTATAGCCTATTTTGTGATGAAAAATGGCCTTTAAACCCTATAACAACAACAATGTTGGAGTTATGCCTGAGTAGTAATGTCCATATGTGTTATCCGGTCTGGCCGTATCTCGATCGCGACTAAGGGTCTGCAGTATTTTGTAAACGCTCCTATGGCCAGCTGAATTTCGCACCGTGGTATGACAAAACATTTCATCACCGCGACTTTAGCCGTTATACCCAGACGCCACGTTTTAGACAGCGACGACTCCCGCGAAAACTACGAAGATGCTGACTAGTGCAATATGAAACGACAACTCTGGTGAAACTGCTGTCCCTTTCCTGTTATTTTGAGATCGACCTGATCTATCCTGAAAAAAAAAAAATAAAAAAAATCATTGTAGCATATGTGCCTTTTAAGCTGGTGGCGTTTCAGCAACATGATCTGCATCCTCAGAAAAATTATCACGATGTGATCAGGCAAGCCGTGTCGCGTTCATGAGTATGTGAGACACCTCATTGCTCAACCACCTTAGCGTCCAAGCACTCGTTCACCTGATAAAGCGTTGGAAAACTTGACCCTATGTTTGTTCCTGCGTTCTGATTGAGCTTAGCAAGATGTTCAAGCATACTTGGAGTAGCCTGCAAATTAATGGCCTCCAATCAGAGATACGCTGCAGTCACATGTCGTGGATCAACATCGAGTTTATTGTGTTATCTGCAAAGAGTATAAAACATCAGGGCGATTCTTTCTACGTTGAGATTTACCTTCCATACTCGAGTATTTCTTTAGAACGTGTTTCATTAATCTAAATAATAGCTTCGTACCCAACAATTTTTAATTTTCTATCTGTGATGCTTTTCTTTATCATTGGATCTGCTTCAAGTGAATTACTGAAATAGTCTTTAGAAACTTTTTTTTATTTATTTTGTTAATCTAACTGATGATATCCAGAGTTGGCATGTTTAGACTTACGTGCAGCAGTGGTCTATGTTATGATCGTCATCGCCCTCTTCTCTGCAAATTTACGACTTTTAATGTGACCGTATTTCACGATGGCGTCCACGATAGTCGGATGCAGTTCCTGGAGAATCGTGTGAATGAGCCCATCAATGTCTATAAGCAGGCATTCTGATTCCCTGTCATTGCAAAATTTAAACACAATAAAATACTTATCGATGGCGTCTCTGAGCATGCTTCCAACAGAAAGATGAGACAATTTCACTGCTTCCTGCTTCCATAGTTTGTAACCATTTGCTATGGACGACTTGGACAGGTTTCTCACGTTGCTGTTATTCCTAGTCTGTTTGAGCACGTGATGGCGTTTTCAGCATAGGTAGCATACTGACGGCAAGTAACATCAAATAGCAACTGGTAAAGCTCAATGGCGATTCGGACGACTTCAACCATGGTTATACCTGACGTTTAAGGTTTTTTCATAACTACGAGGTCGTAAGCAACCTTAGATAAGGTTGTCCAGAGCAAAAGTCTGGAAATAACTGAGACCAAGATTAGGAAATTCTGCGGTGAGCACAGTAAATTTAAACGTGGAATATTTGGTGTTCGTGCTGGACACGATGATGTAAAATTCCAGTGGTTGCACCTATAGCTGCAATTCTATTGCAAAGCAAGTATGCTGTCGTATTTGGCTCGATACCTTATAATATCCAGGTAAGAACGCTCTCTGATCTAGAATTGCGTCCGCACACCGGAAATTCTGAGAGCCCGACAATGATGGGTAATTCTATTTGTAACCAAAAAGGTAGAAGTGACTCCTGCTGTTGCTCATTCGTTTCTCGTGGACGTGGGTTCAACGTAACGATCAAAAACATAAAAATGCTTTAAAGGCAAACGAATATCCAGACGACGCTGATGCAATCACGCCACATTGGTCTCCTGTATATCCGGTGAGCGGTGGAATATGTTAAGTAGTGTTTCTGACTCGGCGCGTGTCCACATACATTTTCCTGGCTACCTCATTATTTTTGCTACGGATGGATAATCCGTCACCATCAACTGAGCTCCTGCCGCAGCGGTGAGAGTTCTCGTGAGTGTTCCTCCACTGTTAGATAATTTCGTTTTTCCATACGAGTTTGTAAATACTAAATGGCTTGAGTGTTATCGGTGATGGGCCATGTAGTGGGAAGTCCGTATAAGTTGTCTGTTTACTGACATTGTTCTGTACAAAGCTATTTCAATACCGAGCCTGGTATTTGAGGCATTGTTCACGCGAAATCCTTCCACAGACTGAATAATGACAGGCTTGCAATTTCCACTGGCTACTCTGACGAATTTCAGACACCACCTACCTCCTGTTCCAAAGTAATAGGTCATGCTGGATCTGATATTTAGAACACTACTGACTCCCACACGCCTTATATTCTATGTAGTGGTTCCGGAGAGCTGCGACGCCATCACCATATCGCTCGTGACGCCACGGAGAACGTTTCAACTACGTGCACATTTCCGGAGACTGATCCACCTGTTTGATCATATTTTCTAGCCAGTGCCACCTCGAGATCTACTGCCGTCACGAACTGAGAAGATCCAGCAACAGCCAAGGGAAGTCCGTAAAAACTATTTCCATCCATGTTGAGATTTCCAGTAATTGTTCCGACGGACGGGAATAATTTCGTTTGAGCTAACTGATGCACATGAGACCAGCGTGCGGCAATGTCATCTAGTGGAGGATAAGGAATATCTTTCAAATTGGTGATGCTGTTGCCACTCATATTCTAGTTTCCCTGTATGGAGTCTCCGGTGCGATTGAGTTTCTTATCCAGTTCCTCCTGCACGGCTTTATACTGCCCACATCGAGCCTGAGCCGGATCCGATCAGATTTCCAAACGAAGTGTAGGACATAGTTAATATAAAAATTAATATAATTTATTTCGATAGCAGGACGAAGACAACAAAAACACATCAACATCATTTATTGCTGCCTAATTTTCATTAGATGATCGATGGCCGTGCAGGCTGCAGTAAAACGTATCTGCCGATGAACATATTGATGAACAACATACTTCATTATGACCGCGTAATCATGTACACGCTCAATCTTCACCAGGAAAATACAGAACACTTTCCGAGATTAGTGAGTCTCTGAAAAAAAGTGTCAGCACAGATATTCCAACAGTCTGTCAGGACTGCAACAGTGATCGACTGGGCAGCATTTTCACTGTTGTTGAGCCTGACGGATTGAGCATGTGGAGGAACTAGATTCGGATTCGGACACGTAAAGAATTATTGTGTTTGACGATATTAAAATTGATCGAGACAATATGACCAAAATTTGTAAATATTTTTCATTGTCGCGAAACAAGCATTGTAACAGTATTTACTTAACGCAGTCTTATTACGATGTTCCCAAATACATCAGGCAAAACACGGGCTGTTTTGTGCTGTTTTCGGGATTAGATAACAGATGTGGAGGGGTTCGCACTCGAAATCACAGCCAAAAATTTCAGAGTGTTACACAGCCGCGAACTTTGGGAGTAAACACGATTTCATGAAATTTCGTCGCGATGCAGAAAGTATACCTGAGAAATATCAAAAAGGTTTTGATGAATTTTATGATCCCACGTCCGTCTGATGTGTTTCATCTACTATCGTCGGTATAACAACATATCCTTTGAAAAAATCACCAGTAAACATCAGTGTGAGGTTGTGCTAAGAAAATCGGTGGAACAGCGGGCAGCGTTACGTCCAAAGGTGAAGGAGGATAAAGTGGGTCTGCAGGTATTTCAGCGTCATGTCGCTCAGGAACTGTTGAAGCCTGTCACTGAGACATTGGCCCAATAGCAGGAAATCGGTACTACTGGGAAGTCAGGCCCATGGAAAAAGTGACGGATCTCGAGGAGCAACTAAAGGAAAGAGAAAAACTGCATTGGACACACTGACCCAAGTCAGCAAACTATATCAAGCTAAAGAAACAGAAAGTAATTCAAAACGAACGGCAACCTATTACAACGCATCTAGAGAAAGAGCAAAAAAGAAAAGGAAGCATTCGAGGAAAAATAATTTTTAGCTCAGGAGATTCACACTCTGCGTCGATTTCATGATCTCATTAAAATCTATCCTGATCTCACAAGTACAGCATCAGGATACGCGCAGCGCTTTCAGTATCAAAACCTCAAGCCGCAGAAAACCAGCACTACCACCTCAGGAAACGATGTTTCCCATGACAACGTCGATCACACCCGCAGTGCCGAAAACGTCAACGCTTACACGGGCAACTAAGTTGCACAGTTTCTCTGGCGTCATATTACCTTATGAAATACGAGATCAGATATAGACAGCCTAGCTGTCCAGAACTAATATAAACAACGGATATAACATTTTTTGATATAGCCAAATTTCACGACTGATTACCGCTAATGGACATAGTGCTACCTGTAACAAAATCGAACCTAATTATTCTACGCTTTGCACCAGAATCACATTATCAGGCGGATATCGTGTGCGATTTGATATTCCTAACTCGACTCCATCTGTGCTGGGTTTTAGCGCTGGCAAGGTATTATCGGGCAAAGACGGGTACGAGTGAGATTTACCTGTCAATATCACCGACGTGAACAGTTTACTCATTAACTGCTCGATCGCACAAGGGTCATTATAATCCATCGGTTCTGCTTCCAACGTCATTTATTCTACAGCGATAAACATACCACCGTGACCTCTCATTCAAATTCTTTCATTTATTATCGCATCGTGAACACGTATGCAATTTCTGAAATTACCATGTGGCTTGCTGATCAGTCCGGAGACAGCGTCTACAACACAAATGAAAGAATCACATATTGTCTGCACGTTAAGAAAAAATTCAGCATAACGGAAGAAGACGTGAAGGTGAGCCTGGCAGTGATACTGCCCGAAGCCAGATCAGCATAACGGCGGGAAAGATAGAGTGGACACACACAAAAAAGAAACCAGCAGATGTTAAAGGTATAAAACATGAAGCCATCACGCACTGCTCGACGTAAAATCATGGGTGGGTTTTTATTCACCTTGTTATTCATTGATTCGATTTGCATTGCCTGGTATTACATCTAAAGCCACACCAATTGCTCTCAAAACCACAGAAGCTGGAGCCACCGGGGCAGTCTCTGCTGCAGGATCTGTAGTAATTCAAAATAGTACCAGTAAAATCATGCCGGTGACACTGCCAACGTCAGTACCCGAAGTGACTGACAATGTGTCGCTAGAGACAAAACAGACTCTTTAGAAAACTGTAGCTGTTCTCACTGCGGAGTCGAAAAAGATTTTACAGGATTTTGAAAAGAAGGTAAACGCACTGACTACAGCTCCTGCCGCAGTTTCTGCTATTGGTAACACAACGACAGGTTATGGATTAAAAAGATTATGGTGAGATAGCAGCGGTGGAAAACTCTGTTTTTAGCAGCCGTGTTGCTCGTAACGGTATTGTCCGGAGCTGTAGGATGGTGTGATTTTATCACTGTACCTCGATGTGGACAGGGCGATTTTTATCACGGTGGAAGAAATAAATGGCTATGTACCACAACCCAGCACGATCCGGAATTTGATCATGTTCGGCGATGATTCCATGCGATCGTGTGCGACCAACATGTGGTGGTTTAAAGATACCAGTACAGGTACTGCCACAGTTGCTGTATTTGCTGCTAATGCAGAAATGCAGCAGCTGTAGCAAATAATGCAGAGCTACATGGAGGTAATTTCAGGACCAATTTTGCTTTTGCTAAAAACTCTAATTACAATTTGGAATTTGCAATACGAAGAGATCTTACTAATTCCAGTCGAGAAATTTGTATGATGCTTCCTCTGGGCAGCATTTTTGGAATATGTGGCGATATTCGTATGGTCTTCGGAGGTGTTAAACATACATTAAATTTAAAACTAGATTCCCCAGCTCCGTACAGAGCAGGTGAGGCTGGAACTCAAGCAGATAGTCAGGTTACCATAAGGTGCCTCGCGTTGTGGATGTCTAAAAGCACACCCTTGGCTGCTGACATGATCGAATTAGAAGCTACCCTGGCTCGATTGATCCCAAAAGTTTCCTTTGAGCAAAACCGAATTTAAATGCAACAATTTGCTCCGACGCAGCATATCACGTTGTGGAGAGCCGCTACGACTCCAGGTAGAGAACTTCCCATGCATGTCATTATAGCCTTTCAGTTATCAGGACGGCTCAGGATGGCGTGAAAACGAGCTTGGAAATAATTTCGACAATTTAAGTTTATCTCATATTCATGTTTGTATCAATTCCAGACAGTATCCAGAACGAAAACTGGAGTGTAATTTTTCTGCAGCTACAAGAAATTATTCACGGGTGTTCCTGATGCTCATGGATTCCATGAAAAAATAGCAAAATGCAGATACTGGCACGCAAGTGTTGCTGGATGAATTTGCCGCGTTGTATCCCATTTTGCATTTCGATGTGTCTAAACATTCAGAGCGTCTCAAAGATTCTCCAGCCAATATTGGAATCAGGTGGGCCATTGGTGATCCTGGTGGGGAATAGGTTACGCGTTAGTGACATTCTATGAATCATGACGCTGGATGTGCTTAACGAAAAAATGAATGTTGTCGTTTAAGAACGATCCATTGTGAAAATTGCAAGACATCTTCAGTTGTGTAAATTGTGTAAACCACTTTTATACAACAATGCATCAAAGTTGATCACAACGCAGTCGAAAGACTTAAAGACTGGACGAAAAGGAGGTTCTATTGCCAGCGCTATAGTTCCATTCCTCGAAACATTGGCACCTGAATTATTAAGGTTAGGTTTGCTTCCAATTGGTCTGCTGAAGCTACTGGTGCTGTCACTGGAGCAACACAAAAAGCCGTCTTGGGCAATGGAGTTGCCAGAAACAGTGTTTCTCGCCGTCAAAAACGTGCTATTGTTACCTCATCAGCTTGGATATTCCAGCCATGGATATGCCAGCCGTGGTCATGGTATCAGGAGACGTAAAGAATAATATCATCTGAAGTAATAGCAAAACAATGTCGTACGTACCAGTAGGATTAAATCTGTCGCCGCAGCAGCAAAAACAATATTGCTTCGGCGGCTAAGCATTAGAGACCGATATCCATTAAAACTTGGCTCGACACCATTAGCAGGACCTGATAAGCCCATGCTG
Source organism: Megalonaias nervosa (assembly GCA_016617855.1). Classification (NCBI taxonomy): domain Eukaryota; kingdom Metazoa; phylum Mollusca; class Bivalvia; order Unionida; family Unionidae; genus Megalonaias; species Megalonaias nervosa. The sequence goes on along the minus strand of JAECUM010003637.1, from coordinate 47,096 downwards.
GCTCATAGATAGGCAACCTCTGTGACGAAATATGCTGCTGCTTACAAGGACTTGTTCTCAAATTGTCTGTGCCCCAGCTTTCAAAACAGGGAGGGTTTATTGGATAGTTGTTAGCTGGTCTCACTGGGACCCTTCTTCCATGAATTATAAGTAAAGTAATGGGTTCGATAGGATTTTAGCTTCCTGGAACTACCCTTGGAAAAGGCATTTCCCGGAGAGGTATCTCCCGCATGGGCAGCTGTCAGACATGGTAGAAAAAAAAGACATTTGCTACTGCAGCGATGTGGACAGCGCTGGCGAGACAGTCGCCCTTGTCGACAACTCCGTTGTCCAACTTTGACACTGAGAGAGAGAGTTATCACTAAGCGTTGGTGTATATTCCAAGGATCAACTGCCAGATCAAATCTACCACGACGAGAGCTGTGTGATGAATCTTCAAAACTATTTATGTGGGATCTGGAACTCACTGGGCAGCAGTATATAACGATCCACAGCGGTGCGACGTGGATTATTTTGATTCCTTTGGTTTATCTCCTATAGATTAAGTGATACAATACATGAACACGGCTGCAAGAAATGATAATTCCACGCGTGGTACTGTGAATAATTCATTGCAGCTTCAGGATGTTAATGACAACACCTGGTGATGGTACTGTATTTTTTTATATCCAGCAGACATATAGCGGAACATCACATATATCAGCAATATTATCGCTGTTACAGTTGCATCGTCGTTTTGTGGATAGGTAAAATATAATACAACGACGATCCAATAATGGATTTGTGGTGTCTCAAGCATAAAACTCTAACGAGTAGTAAAAACCTCACAGAGGTGGTCACTAAAAATAATCGCGTCCTGGTCAAGTCATTCTGCGAGGCATATGGTGCCAAACAAATCGCCATTGTATCAGTTGCAGGAAGCATAGTTGTAGACAGATTTTACTGTGCGCGCCTTAATGTGTAAGATATGTACCACTGTCGTTGCAGACACAGCGACCTGGACTTAAACTGTGAAGACCTTCGGATAGAACGAAATCTGTGTGTGTAAGATTGAGGTGAGCGTCAAATCACAAGTGGTGATATTGATATCCATACACTTACTGGAGAACTTCCAAGACCACGCGGAGGATGGACATTGCCAAGACATAATATATCGCACCATGGAATCCGCTGAAAAACAACTTGATCAACCTTTGCCTGGTCACGAGCCTTATAACGGTGTGGATGCCATTGCAATGCAACATGATATTTGTTACAGAGATCATCCAGACGATGAGGCAGGATGTGATCAAATCATGCTAACGGACTTAAAGAAACTCAAACCCAAACATTTCTGAGAACGAGTGGACGGCTCTCTGCTACGTGGAATCATAAGAACTAAACATATGTTGGGCATATGCGTGAAATCAGGGGTTGCTATAATGGATTTATCAAAGTTGTTAGAAGCGGAGATGCTCGCCGAAGAACTCCAGAAACCTGTTCGCGAGCATATTCCACGTCGCATTTGGTTTTTCGGTTTATTGAATTTTTACGGCACACCAGCACTGTTAGGCTATTTAACGCCATACGAAAGGTTATATGTTTGATCATTCAAAAGTGGTAAAAGGTTTTGTATCGACCAGCGATACGAAACCAAACAGTTGAAAGTAAAACGATAAGATGGTAACGGTGGTAAATAAATCAAGCTTCCCAATCAACGGGGAATGTAAATGGTATATGATAATGAAGACAGATGAAAGGTAATTAAAATTTAGGGACGGTATATATATATATATATATATATATATATATATATATATATATATACTATATATATATATATATATATATATATATATATATATATATATATAGCACATAAAACTGCTGAAGGTGATAGCATAAAACTATAGCTTATTAAAAATATTTACTTCTTTCAGGAATTCTATAATATAAGACACGCTCACTGTATCAAAGAGCTCCCTAATGTCATGCACATTGTAATACTGATCACGCGTAGGTTGGAGGTCGAACACTCCAACATAAAGTGCTTAACGGTGAATGGTTCGTTGCAAGAAATGCATTCTGGTGGGTCTTCTCCTTTTAGTATGTGGGAGTGGGTTAAATAAGTATGACCAATTCGAATTCTTGCAATGACTACTTCCTCCCTACGGACGGCTCTGTAAGAAGAAATCCATTCTCCTAGGGTTGGCTTGATGGCATGAAGTTTGTTATTCACGGCATCATTCCATGATGCCTGCCATTTCTGTCGTAAACATTCTTTGATACTAGGTTTAAAATAAGTACGGTATTTTAAAATCAGATGGTTCTAGTGATAGGGCCTTTTTAGCAGCGGGGTCTGCTTTGTCATTACCTTTAATGCCAATATGGCTGGGTAACCAACAGTATACTATATTGTGGGAGGTACTCAGCTTAGTATGTTTGAGGAGAATATTGGCGAATAATGGGTTCTCCAGTTTTCTATGATGTAATGACTGAAGTACAGTCGCAGAGTCATTGCTGTGATGGTAGACGATATATAGTCTGCCGATCTCGTCGATATGAGAGATTACAGAACCTATAACGATCATTTCAAGTATCATTAGCAAATACGCCTAGGTGGTTCGTCTGAAAAATAAAAACGAAAGCTCTATCGTTGAGGCGTTTGACGTCATTGTTGGTAAACGCAAACCCCAAGAATTATAGGTCGATCGCAGAAGCGAATTTTACAACAAAGAAGTGTCAGACTGGCTTCAAAAATATAACATCGACATGTACAGCACACAAAATCAGGTCAACGCTTCGGTCGTGTGGAGATTTAGCAGAACTCTAAACAATCGCATGTGGAAACGATTCACAAGTGATAACGCCAACATATACTTAGATGTTTTACCAGAGATCGTTGACCAGTATAATCAAGTATGGCATCGAAGCATTAAAATGTCTCCAGCAGAAGCCTCACAGGGTCACCATAAGCAGGAGCTCACAGACGCCTTATTTTTAGACATATATTTCAGGTATTTGACCACGTAAGAAGCAACAGGCAAACAGTCTTGTTTGAAAAAGGATATACACCCAACTGGACCGAGTCAGTCCTTATAGTAGATACAGTCAAGAAGACAATCCCAGCCACCTACACGCTTAAACATGCATTAGGAGAACTCACTGAAGGTTCTTTTTATAGAACATTAGCCAAGACGTGTTCAGAATCTAAAACAGCCTCTAGACCAAAAGCAAAAAGATATCTCTCATCAAACGGTTTGGTTATCCTGACACCTCTAACTCATGGATTCCGACGGCGGCGTTGGCATTAATGCCTCGGAAATAATTATATTGATCGCTTCTGGTACCATTTTTACCAGAGAGTGAATTTATATTTTGCTGCATACTCTGGAAGTCCGATCATCTCAAAAATACGCTTAAGCACATAATCAAATTTAATAAATATCTGACGACCTGGAAGCGGCACCAAGTTAAGCAACTGATAAAACTGATCTCTCTGGGATGCTGATAAATTAAATCGCTTTAACTTATTCTGGATATGGTACTGCTGCTTATATCTCTGTGACTGTGACACCGTCTCCTCCATTGGTCATCCGCATACTCATCTATATCAACCTCAGAAAATATAATCTCTGCGATATAACTCAAATCATCATTCACAAAACGTCAAAACGTTTAAATATATCCTAATAGTCATCCTTTGGAGTCATTCTTGTGGTGGACGATGGAGACTGTAAAGTCTTCCCTGTCTGCGGCGGTGACGTCTCTGTGACACACGGTGTCCGAGAATATTTCTCTCCATAGTCGCAGATAAGAGAATGACGTCTCTCGAACATCCATTATTTTATGCTATACTGTAACCTCTAATACATTCACTGAAACTGAGCCAGAACTCTCCTTTCTTGGATACCTTCCATCACATGACAGACAACCATCCATCCGCTTAAACACACTACGGAAAAAAGTGGCCCAGAACCACCATTCCCTTTTTGATGCGTATGGCTACATCAACATAAAACACATTTCTCTGCGTTCGAGTAGCCACCACAGAAACAAGTGGTTCAGAACCCACACTTTTTCTGCGACTGATTACCCCCCGCCAAAGAAAGTGGTCCAGAACCCTCATAAATCTATACTACTACTGTCAGTATAATTGAATGTTAGCAAATGTTGCTGAATATATCAATAATTAATAAACGGAGATAAAATATTAACAATATAACAATTCGACACCGATATTTGTAAGTATGTATTACAATTCTATCGGATAAACTGTTATTTAAAATAAACTAAAATTGTCAAAATACACACTTGCTATCGATATCAAGTGAATAAATCATAATACAGAAATGAAAAATATGATGTCTGAGTCTTTAATGTTTACTTCTATTTGGTTTTTGGATAGTTAATAAAAACATATGAATCTAAAAATCTGAATTTGCAGTCCTTCCCTTGTTTCATAATTAGAGCTGGAATTCCCACTTCATGTGAGAATGCATGAAGTTTTGGTCTTACTTTAAGAGGACCTTTATTCTCAGGAGATTGTATCGATCACAAAGAGTACATTTAATGATCACCAAGTTAAAGTCCAGTGAAATTCCCTAACAATGATTCCAGTATAAAATTTAATAGATATGCACTAATTAAACCACAGTTGCCAAAATTAAACAACCGTTTGGAAGACGAAGGAAGAACATGATGGAACAAAGCAGCTCGCCCAATTCACAATGGAATATTATCAATGATATTTGTTATCATCATTTGTGCCAACCTGGCATAACGATGTTTCTGGTCACACATAAAAACCCCACATTAGAATGATTTGCACTTAAGATGACATAAATGGCAATAATACACAATAATTTCATCTACATCAGCTAGAATTAAATGGAGTATTCATTTTATTCATGACATTGCTCTTAAATTGTATATCTTAATTAACGTTCACAGCCAATACCACCAAAAACCAGTCATTCTCTGTGTACATACGCTATCTACGTAGGTAATGACCTACTTAAAATAGACAATGACAATGAATAACTCATGTATAACGGCTTTTAAAACCTGATCCAGGAAGTAGTATTCATGAGCCAGTATCCCATAACTATTCCAAAGTAATCATTCAACTTTATTTAAACTGGATATATGCTACTAAAGATGGTCTAGACTCTATGAAGAATGCCATAGAGGTTTTAAAACGTCTTAAAAACGGTTGATTTTGCAGACTTACCTATCGGTTCCATTAGTCTCCACTCTCAGACAAGGCCTCTATTGCACCATGTCATCGTGTGACGTTATCCATATCAGGAGTCAATTCATTTGAAAGCAAATTGCCATCACGTGATTTGAAGCATATCAGTGAACACATTAAGTTCTTTCATAAGTGCAGAAGTTGTTGTTGTTGTTATTGTTGTGGGGCTTAACGCCATTTTTCAGCACACGATAGGGTATACATGGCGGCCAGTATTAACGGTGAAGGAAGAAACCGGGAAATCTCCGGAAAGAACCACCGACCAAAGAGAAGCTACTGGCAAGCTTTCTCAAAAATTGCCATCACGTGATTTGAAGCATATCAGAGAACACATTAAGTTCTTTCATACAGTACAGAAGTAGACAGTGGAATGAATCTCGTCATCTAATAAATATAGATATTACCTCAGAAACGTAAGGAAGCCCATTAGTGCCAAATCGTGTCCGTAAAAAAATAAATATCTTGCGAATAAACGCAATACTTATTGCGAATGAACGCAATAGTTCGTGAATAAACGCAATACTTATTGCGAATATTCGCAATACATTGCCAATAAACGCAATACTATTGCGAATCAACACAATACTATTGCGAATATTCGCAATAATATTGCGAATAAACGCAATACTTTGCGAATAAACGCAATACTTATTGCGAATATTCGCAATACTATTGCGAATAAACGCAAGATTTATTGCGGATATTCACAATACATTGCGAATAAACGCAATACTATTGCGAATAAACGCAACACTATGGCGAATAAACGCAATGCTTATTGCGAATATTCGCAATACTATTGCAATTAAACGCAATACTTATTGCGAACAAACGCAATGCTATTGCGAATATTCGCAATAAAATCTTGCATGGCAAGTCAGAAAATTGGTATTTCTTTGGAGATTTGACTACATGCAGCTATGGAATTTACTGCTTTTATAAAGTTGTATTTTTTCCCTTGGATTAAGTTATTCAGAGATTATTTACTGTTTGGCAATCAATCATAGGATTGTTATCAGTATGATTTCATTGAAACGAAGGCTGACGGAATTGAGAATATATAAGAGATGCATCCATCAAACATATTGAACGTAGTTTTATAAGTAGCAGAACAAATCAGTGAATCTGGCTGTCAAAATGGTTATCGCTGGATGCATCAAAATTGTTTACTTGCAGGATTTCGAACTTCAAGATCTGACGTTGCAGCTTTGCTTTCCATTTTAGACCCTCAAGGTTGTGAGCTTAGAAGAAGAAACAGACTACGACGAAGGAATTATTATGCCAAGGGGCCTAACTTTATTTGGCATCTGGATTCTTACGACAAACTTAAACAATACGGTTGTCAGTTTTGGATAGAGTTCTTTGGACTTCTGAAAGAGACAGGTTATTTTGAAGGAGATACGATAGACAATAATATTACACAATTCGTCTTCATGTCTATTCTGCAGGCAATTAACACAGTTTGCATCTCTCCAAGTAGGGCAAGCATGACATCCTCACTTAAGAAAAATACTTATTGCATCCATATTATTGTCCTGATTACTTATTTTTGGCAGATATCTTTAAACCTCTAATCAAATATATTGGCCAAAAATTTCGATGTATGACTTATTAGAATCTGAAAAATTTGTAATTTCTGTATTTCATTTAGAAAATGCCAGTATAACAACACAAACCCAAATACCTTCTTGTTTTTACCACTTTTATCGTTTGGTTTTTCAAATTTTAACTCCATTCATGTTGCACTTTCATTTCTCCTTAACTCTCAACTGTTTTACTCGTTTGATTCACCATTAATCCACTCAAATGCCTATATCCTTTAATTTCTCGCGAGGGGATACGACATTTATACATAGATCATACAATTTTCTAAAGAGATCATTTACTTCACATGGCTGCTCTTCCATTGAACAGGTTCTTAATGCCCACCACTGATGTATAAGGGCCATAGCGTGCAAACTGTACCAATCCGACTGTACGTATGTCCCACCTTGGCAAAATTTTTGCATTTTTGTCACTGTGGATGGATATTAGAGAACCATAAAAACGCTGATGGCATTTGTATATATATATATATATATATATATATATATATATATATATATATATATATATATTTATACATACATACACGAATGTATAAATAAATAAACCATTAACAAAATTACTGCAGTTATGTATGTGTGTTTGATTACAGGAAGACATTGACGAGTCTGTAACAGTATAGAATACTCATTGCATACGTCCGAGCAAAAAACAGAATGTACCCAGTGGCAGACCGTGTGTGCTGTACACAATGCCATTGCTGTATGGAACACAGGATTACGCAACATATGTGGATCGGGACACCATCATTGTATGCAAAGACGAATGTTGGCTTAACCAAAATAAGCCATCAGACCCAGAACTGCAGGAACTCTTCCAGATTCTAATGGAAGAAAATAACCTGGAAATTACGAGCAGCCCTGAAGATGCCCTCAACACTTACAAAACAATGTGTAGACTAGCTTTGCAGGCTCTGTACGCACGAACAGTGCAGATGAACTTTATCGTTTTTTTTTTTAAGTTTATGAATAATGCAATGAAAATTCTAATGCAACCTATATAGGTAAACCGTGCCAGTCACAACGCTTTTTATCATTGATTGTCGGATTTATAACAGTATCGTGGCGGACATCTTCCCTCACCTTTATTCCCGTACAGTGGAGAAAAATCTGGAGTTTATGGCCTGAAATTCATTATATATATATATATATATATATATATATATATAGCATATAGTATATATATATATATATATATATATATATATATATATATATATATATATATATATATATATATATATAAACACACACACACACACACAGACACAGACACAGACACATACACTTTGATAGGAGTATATTCTGCAGAAAACCCAGAAAGATTGTATCAAAGTAGTACGTTCTACACCTTTGATGGACCGAGTTCATTTCTGAAATAGTGCCTCTAGTAAACCTTGACATGTCTCCGTCAACCAGTAAGTCTCCATAAAGGTCAAGATCACTTCACAATAACTGCATCATATAGACTACGGGATGTTGAATAGTGTCACAAGTCTCTGGAATTTTATTAATACAGTAAGAGATATGAGTTAGAAAGAAAGAGATATAGAGAAACCAACCTTTTTTCTTATATATATATATATATATATATATATATATATATATATATATATATATATATATATATATATATATATATATATATATATATGCTTTTCAGGTGAATACATCAATTCTTTACGACCGCTCCGGTGACCTAGTGGTTAGAGCGTCCGCCTCGGATGCGGGAGGTCGTGGGTTCGACCCCCGGCCGAGTCATACCAAAGACTTACAAAAATGGTACTAACAGCTGCCTCGCTTGGCGCTCAGCATTAAGAGGTTAGTGTTAGGACTGGTCGGTCTGGTGTCAGGATAATGTGACTGGGTGGGACATCATGCTACATGTCTGCGGCATGATGCCCCAGTGCTAGAAATCACTGTAAACTGCCACACTGCAGACATCGTAGCGATATGACTGAAAAATTGTTAAAGCTACGTTAAAAATCCAAATCACACACACACACACACACACACACACACACTCAATTCTTTACAACATTTTTGTAAATAAACAATTCGACGTCATTATAATATTAATTACATCATTGTTTATACGGCAAGAAATTAGCAACTTCAGTAAATCTATATACCACACTTGTATACAAAATTAAATTTGTAATGTTGAAATGTCATGAACGTGCATTAATATATTGTTGATACAATGTCAGATGTGATTCATACAATTTAAAAGTTAAAACGTTTTCCTGTCATCATGATATGAAAATGTATCAGTGTGCTAAAAAATACAATGTACCGATAATCATGTGTTAATTTTTATAAATAATTAGCTCGAGCTATTAAGGTCTGGATATAGAGTACGTGTGCAATGCATTTCCGTTTCTTCAATTAAAAATTCATTATTAGTTAATAATTTATTAAAAGGAAAGACTTTGAAATTTCCTCCTGAACAGTTATGTATATGTTTATTGACATTTCATAAATCGAGCTCTTCTAATCAGTTATTTTTTTTTTATGTCTATGTACTGTCATTCCCTTAGTTCATTTTTCGTCTGACGTATGTAAAAGGCTTCACACCGCACATATATCAATGCATAAATCACATTTCTTAAATTGTAATTAATGTCTTGTTTAACTTTAAATAGCGTACCATTTTAAAATTTTATTGGGTTTCCTTCTGTTATATTGGAACAAATTTTGCGTCTACTTGTACCACACTTAGTTACTCAGGCCTTTCTTTAAATGACGTTAAATTTGGATCTGGTAAGAATTTGTTCAAAATTTTTGGGTTGTCTCTTACTATTAATAATTTTCCGTGTTTCCAAGGCATTTTCATTTTATCACTACGTCTGAGTAATTGTTCACATGTTCGTACCAGCGGTGTGATATTTGTATTCCGTGGATTTTAGGTTGTAATTAAAGGGATTCCATTTCATGATGGGTTTATGTTTTCACGGATATTTCCCTTGATTGATCCATTTCTTTTCGCTTTGAGTATTCCTTGATTGATACTTTCGTCTGAGTAATTTTGCTTCCGAAGATATTGCTGTAACTCTGCCAGTCCGTTTTTTGTGTATGTTTGTTCTCTACAAATGCTATCACTCTTGAGGCAAGGTTAAAAGGAATGTTCACTTTTACATGTTTTGCACGATAGATTTTAAATTGAGATAATTATGTGTTTCAGTGGTTTACTATAAATTTCAGTAGTATTATGTGTTCCAGATAGTTTGACGAGAGTGTCTAGGAATGATTATTTCACTCTCATTCTTTGTGAAGTTTATAGCTGGATGCAGGTTATTAAGTTCCTGGAAGCATTCTTCTATTGGTATATGTTTATTCCATATGGAGAAGCAGTCGTCTGAAAGTCGTTATATACTTGTGGTAGATCTTATAGGACTATTTGGAACTTAATTGACAATACTGTAAGTTCTTTTCAAACTTTCACATTGTATTCAAGGGAAATAAATTGTTTGCTAAATTTTTCAAAAAATATCGGTTTTCACTCTTTTGTGTTAATTAGTTTAATACCAAGGAATTGTAACTATATATAACCAAGGGAAGGGTGCCAAAATGCTACCCCTTCTTGGACATGGATTATAGTGGCAAATGGACAAGAGTTTTAGCACCCTTATGGAAGATACAGGCATCTTATCAGTGTTCTCCTCATACCATTAAAATGAAGTTGGGCACTTACAGTTCCATGTTGGTTCCACTTTTCTTCTTACATACTTTTCAGATTACTACATCTTAATTGATGAAGCGACTTATAACATATTTCCAAGGCTCTGTCATTTTCCCATTCCAAGCGGTAACGTGGGAATTAAGCTAGTAGTCAGTCTGTTGAGCTTTACTATATTTGATATGAAATTTGAAAAATTTTATGGAGTTGCACAAACACTTTTCCATATTTCTGAAAGCATATAAAAGTTTTGTTATGTTTATAACTAGCAAAGTTGAATCGTTGTCAATTACAAACCAAACTACATTTTTGTACACAACACTATCAAAATATTTTGGGTATAAATCTCTACTCCAGGCTTCATAACAGAGGTAGAACTTAAGTACAATGTAGGTATTTCGGATCCAAGACAATAAAGGAAAAACAAATGCATACAATGCAGTAACAGTTACTTATTTTTGCTACAGTGGTACACTGTCTCCCTGGATGTATACATATTTTTAAGTAAGATGACAGTATGGGCAAGGAGAAAACATATGGGATTACATAAGTGACAATGTTTCATCACAGGCTACTCTTCTTCTTTGCTTGTTTAGGAAATAAGCAAGAGCTTAGAATATATGGACCAAAATGCAAAACAATTAACAATTATTACTGATAATTGTGACATTGATGTTTATTCCAACAGTATTAAAAAAGATCTCTTTTCATGGAAATCATCTAACAGTGTATTAATCAATGAAAAGGTAAAACATCTAAATGAAAAAATAAACTCAAGACCAGGTGAAGTTTATTTTATATCTTTATAGTAAATGCCATTAACACAAAAGAAGAATCACAACTTACAAGACAAGCATCACTCAAGATGAATTCTCTCTTTTCATATAAATATTTTCAATATTTTTACAATGAACTTTCTTCCCTTAAGATTGGATTTGTCTCATCATCAAAAATGCAAACAGAAGGTAAAAGTAACAATGAAACTGCAAAAATCTTCCTTAAACATAAATAAAACTATCATATTTCTTACTTATAGGCAAAGACGGGTTACAAATGTGTAAATAAAAAAAGATATGAACCTGCACCATTTGGATCACCATGAAACAAACAAATAAAATTTAAGTTCACACTGAACTGACATGTGTCTCATCATCAAAATTTCAAATAAAAAGTAAAAGTAACAATGAAACTGTGAGAAAACCTCCTAAAACATGAATAAAACTGTACCCAATTTCTTACCTACAATTTCTACAGACAAAGAAGAGTTATAAATGTGTAAATAAAAAAAGATATGAACCTGTACTTCTGGATCACTATGAAACAAACTGAAACAAATTTAAGTTTACATACAATTGACATCATTATGAAAGTGAAGTTAACAGCATACCAAAACAAAGTAGCAAAAAGACGTGCATATCTATCAATTTAGAAACAGCACAGACCCAGATATGCTGGTACTTAATGCAACACATCTGAGTCTACACTGCCCACATTTGAGTGCATATCAATTTATGGTTAATACATTCATTTTTTTTTAATGCTGTGGATTTTAATTTTACCTCATTCAATGAATATGCTGCAAAAGGTAATATATACAAATATGACATATAAAGTTATTCATGGAGTAAAGAAACAAGAACCAGCAAAAGACTTAAAACATATCACTTAAGTTTTCACTTGACTACTCCAATATATGATGGAGTTAGATAAATCCCCATTTGTTCATATATTATACATAATGTATTAATGCTACTATTATATGGATATGCACTGATAATATCAATATTTGTATAATCACTTATAATGTATCACCACCATCATATTGTGATGCATACAATACAACATTATTGCAAAATATTATTTTGTACTAATTTTATAAAAGATGACACTCTCAAGTGAATAAAGTTATTTAACTTGTACACTAACTGATTTTACGTAGTAAATAATGTAAAGCAACTGCAATGGCTTGCCTTCACAAATCCCCACGAATTGCACAGTATACTTTAAGACAACTACCAACACACATGCTCATCACTCAACAGTACCCAGGGGCCATATGTAGTATCTGACACACATATGAGGGTCTTCCTACTGTGAGTACATATATGAAGTTTATTTAGAAAATATATGAAAATGTATCATTGTAATTTCTTATATTTGACCTCTGACCTGCTCCCCCACCTCCCACCAAAACAAACTGGACCCTGGACCCTTGGAACAGGAATCAAGAATGACAGCCCTCATATTAGAAACAAAAAGCCCAATTTATTTCAATCGATAACAAGACCAAGTATTAAGATACTAATAAATTGGAATCACAAAGTCATGTCCATCATTAGCTGCTTTGTGTTGGTCATGACATGTACAGCACCGTACAAGGACATCTGTATCATTATGTATGTGTGTGTTTTAACATTAGCAGTGATATACATATTATGTCATTAAACACGATGTCTTCCACTAGATTCATCAGTTGAAGTAAGCAATTGTTTTGAAAAGATCACTGAAACACTGCAAGAATGAAACCAGTGTATAATGGAAATCTGATATTGAAAAAACATTCTATCTATTCTTCTAACTGTAACAAGGTCCAGTCATTTTCCAGGATAAAGCATTGTTTAATACCAATGATTTTCCAATTACAAACTGAGTGCAAGAAGCACAGTCTTTTCCCATATGTTAGGCCTCTTTACCTTGTATGATTAACTTATTTATAATGGTTCCATACCAGCTGAGGCCCCCATCTTGCATGAATGACAAAAAAAAACCAGTATGAGAAAAAGCAAAACAAACAAATAACTAATGAAGATACATATAACAAACATTAACTATTTGTCCTGAACTGCTGGGATGAACACTTTCTTCATAATAAAAATTATCAAACATTATATAAAATAACCAACACAACTAAGATATCAAACAATTCAAAGTTTGTAATTTTTTAAGAATCTTAAAGTCCTTCCTTACATTTAATGGGTCTTACACATAAAATGAAAAGACATTAAAAGAAAAATAAAAGACAACTTGTATCAAAATGTGGAGCACATGATAAATACAATGAACTCCTGACAAATTATAGGGACCCAAGTGTCACCTGATCAGATCTGTAAACTCTTTTGATATCTCTAATACTAATTTTCATATCCAATCTGTATCACCCCACCCCCCACTACTTAAGCCACTTAGTCCATACTTTACTGTCAAAGGAAACCATTATTTTCACATTTGACAAAAAAGATGAGACAAATCTTGTTTCCTGGGGTTTACAGATTATCTTCTAACCAGTCAAGAAATAAACTCTATCTTCAGAAAAACACAATCCAGTTTCATCTAAATGATGTCCATTCTTAACATCTTGCTGTCTAAAATATTGTGAAAGTGCTCATGAAGAAGAAGAAAGTTGTCATAGCTAGTGGATAGCTCTAGTACACAGCCATGTGTATGGGCAATTGGTCTCAGGTAAATACAGACATTGATGGTGTAAATCTAACTTGAATTTGTTTGCCAACAATCAGATCACTTCCAGTGCAAAATCGCAAAAATGCTGTTAGTTTGTCCTTACCACAGCTTTTGATGTATTGCCTCAAAACATCAAGTGTGAGCTTTTCTGCTTTTGAAATATCATCTGGTAGTTGAAGCAACTTCAAAACCTTTTTGTTTGTCACATGCAAATCTCTGTACACTTCCTCAAGTCCTGTGTTGGGTAGCAATGATCTCAAATAACACTTAAGTAATGGTGACCCGCACTCTGTTACAAATGAAGGTTTTTGCACTATCTGATAGTGACAGATGTCTCTAACTAGCTTTCTGATATTGTCTTTTGTGGGCATAATGCGTGCTTTATAGCTTGAAAATACATCACAAAGATCCTCTTCATCCACACTATCAAAATCATTCAGTGCCATTTCAAAGATTTCTCTATCCACTGTGGGCAGAGAAGACAGAAAAGTATCCAACAGTTTCTCATCTTGGACATCCTTTCCATCAATGCATCTCTGAAGAAAAACTTGCAACAGCTGAATGGGCAAGTACCTTTCCTGTTTATATCCACATATGAGAACCTTGGCCACTGCCTCCCAATGTTCTCTCCTCATGATATGCACAGTTGCTGGGATTTTGATATCAGACCCAACTGTATGTTTAATATAGAAGGTCTCCCAGAATTCCGATACAACATCTCTGAAAACACCCCCAGCATCCTCACCTCTTTCAGATACAAACTCTACCTGTAATTGATTTAATCTAGAATCAAAGTTGGCATCCAGAAAATAATTCATCATGTCATGAAACACATGACCTCTCTTAACTATTACTTTCTTAACATTCTCATTCAAAGGTACTGTGTCATCTAGTTCTGATCTTGTATTAAAATTGTCATCCCCTGGGTGAAAAAAATATTTCATTGTCAGAACTATGCTGGTCTAACATAGAATCTAATACATCAGAAGGCATGATGGTATTTTGTGTACAATTTACATACATGTTGGTGTAACTTGCATGTTGAAGTGCGTGAATGGGGGTGCTAAGGCTTTCAACAGATTCAGATATAGACACCGCAACTAGCTGTGACTGACTGGGTGTGACTTTCAGCAATGACTCGAATGAAAATTCTTCTTGTATGGGTACTGCTACATCCAAAGGACATATAATCAAAATGCTTTCAGTTTGTTCATAGTTTGATTCTTTAAGATTTCTATTCAGAAAAGTTACAGGTGGTTTGTGATAGGACTCTAAGCCATGATGTAATGTTTTTGGTATGCTTATAGTGTTCTCTTCAGTGAGTGGCTTAGAAAGTATCGTTATTTGATCTTGAAGAATGAGACTTTCTGTACTGACTGAATCTTTTTTCTCTGTAAACTTACCTTTCAGGATTCATATAATTCTTCAATTGTTTCATTTTGGATTTCTCTGCTGGAAAAATCTGTTAATTTAAATATAAAATCCACAATACTTCCAAGTGGGGCATGATTGGTTGGGAAAAAAGTGCTTGAACTTTATCCAAGACTTCTTCTTTCCTGCTTTTTCTTGGCAATTCAATTTTGCGAGTTCCTTCTCCTTTTGCTTGCCTTACTTGCTTTCCATCATGTATCCATCCCAATTCTACTTTCCTGTTTTCTTTAAAAGCATTTCTGTTACAATGTCTTGCCATAGTTCTTTTTCTCCACTTCAAAAAAGACTCTGAAATACATTTATCCTGGAATTCTGCTGGAACTGTATCATGACAATGTCTAGTTTTCACAATGCCCAACTTGGCACGTAAAGTTTGAATTAGTTTGGTTTTTCTTTCTTTCCCTTGAGATCGTGATTAGTGTTTCTTCTTAATTTCTTCATCTACAAATACTTTCAGTGCTATTCTATCACCAAGCTTTGGCAAAATCTGCACCAAGTCATCCACACTCATATAGCTGATAACTGTAAGATCCAACTGGAACAAGAAATAAAAGGGAATGACAATATGAAGAAAATGAGCAAGAACAGGACATTTTATGGTACAGAGAATCAGGATCACACAGGCAAAGGAAGAAATCTAGATATGTAGACATACTCGGACACAGAACAAGTTCCCCTCTTCTGCAATAATTTTCCATTGAATTGTGCAAGTATAAATCTCTGGCTGAATGCAAGCATGTATGACCTACAATGTGAAAGAACGTTTAAAACCACTGGAGCTGTAAATATATTTTTTCATTATATAATAATAATGTGCAGTAAGATGGTGTGATTCATGGAAATGATAACAGCATATTTTACAGTACTTTATACACGTCTGAAATTTAGCTGGGTTTTTTTGAGGGGGGGGGGTAATTCTAATCATTAAATACCTCAACCAAATGATGAAAATTCCATCCTCCCACTAGGATGAACCAGAACCTTCCAGAACACTAGACCACCCCTGCAAGAGAACCTCACACATATCAGGCATGCATGCTGGCACTCATCATTGTTTTAGGGAGCAGCCTAACTTAATGGGACATCAGTACAGAGAGGAAGGAGGGGTCTGACAATAGCACCAGGTAAGTATTACAGCATTAAAATTAGTTTTCTCCCTCCCTCCCAATATCAGTAATACCATACCTGATGCTACTGCATTCATCACATCTTCCAAGATGAATGAGTTACAGAAGTCCACCAGGCAGCAATGGCTTGAACCTCATGGGCTTTATTTTCATGAAAGACAGGTCCCTATCAGCATGGGACTGGCAAATTCTCTTATTAGTTAATGTAATCCACCTAGAAATGGTAGAACCTGGAAAATCAGCTGAATATATAATGGAGAGAAAAAGATGCTTACTATCCTTTTTTTCACTCTTTAGAGGCCGCTAAGTGAAAAACTAGAGCCCTAACTAAACATAAATGCCTATCTTGGTCATACCATCACAGATATGGCTAAGGCTGTCTCAGTTGGGAGTTGGACAATGAAAGGAAGCTGAAGTTTGGCTGAAAAATACTTGATGGCAAAGGAAAGAAACTAACTCATAATTCCCATTGAATCTGATACTGCCCTGTTCTATGTATCGGGCATGAAGCTCACCCCTTCATCTCCTAGATGCTAATGTGAGGAAGAAAACTGTCTTGATTGTAAGGTTCTCAAAGCAAGCTTCATCCAAAGGTTTGGGGTCGGTAGAGAGGGGGTATTTATAGACCACAAGATGCAAGAGAGGCTCCATTTAGGTATTTGAGAGTGAGACACTGGTCTTTGCAATTTGACATACCTGATCCAGTCTGCTAAATGAGAATCCATCCCAATGAAAATCTGAGTGTTGGGAAGGGTTGCTCAATAGCCCTTATTAGTAGAAACCGAGTATTGTTTTTTCTTCAAAGAAGAAGAGAAAAAACAGCTACTGTGCACACAGTGGGGCAACACGGACTGACAGGTTTTATACTTCATCAAACAACAAGGATTGACACATTTTATACTACACCAACCATGAAAGATTCTACTAGAGGAAACATGTCACCTGTGGAGTTCAACGTCCCCAGCAGAGTGAGAAAACAATCAGTTAACAATGCAGTCTTAATTCTGAGTGTCTCCAATGGAGACAGGATCGTGTTTACTCTTGACCAGAGGAACACATATCAACCCTCTATCTGTGATGAAATTTACCCCCATGTAGACTAAACCTTGAGATGGATTGAGCTTTGATTTCTTGAAGTTGGATAGAAGACCCAGCGTGTTCACTATGGGCCAACAGCAAGACAGGTCTAGTCTGAGGGAACAATAAATCGTCAAAATATTGAAGGATGGGAATACCTAATGATTTTAAATGGGATGCAACTGCTACCAGAATTGAAGCCAGTAACCATCTCTTATGTTAAAAAGGACCCAGCCATCAACCATTACGCATGACCAAGACTGTGAAAATGGTTTAGTCTGGCACCCCAAAAATTAAAGGAAGATATATTCTCTACAGAAGAGGGAGCAAGACCCTAGATATGTCCACCCTTGTACTTACGAAAGGGGAAGGGCTTGTGAACTTTTTCCCTGGGATTTTTTGCTGCTCCCTTTTAGGGCCCACATGCCAAGGTGGAGCTCTGAATTGGGGCTGTTGTTTACACAGGGGCTGCAAAACTTTGAATAATTTAGCTGATGGGCCCTGATAACAATCAGGATGATTCCACTTCTTAGCTGGTCTTGATGAGCAAGAAGTGGGTGCTAGGGACCAGTGTTGATGGTCTCTCAAGTAGAAACAGACTGGATGATCCCTCCTATGAGAGTCTCTGCCTCCAGGGTAGCAGCCCTAAGAAGGTTCTTACTGTGATCTAGTAAGAGCTTGGAAGTTGCCACTGACAAAGGATAACTCATGCCTAGATGTATATGCCACTGCTTCCAAGAAATGATGGAGAGCCATTGGCAACAGAGATTCCTCCTGCAGTTGACTGAACGATCCTGCTGAAAGGAGGTCAGAATACTAGGCTACAGTTACTAGTAACCTAGCATTTTTTTTTCTAAGGATTCCAATGATTTCACAGGTCCTCATTAAAATACCCACTTGAGCCACATTCCACATCCAAAGTGTGGGGTTTAGTGGGCCAAGAAGGGGCATGAACCTTGAAGCTAGAAGCTGCATTCAAAAGCTTGCAATGCAGAGGAGGGGGGACAGACTACCTTCTATTGGACTAAGTTGTTTAGCAAAAGCCTGTCCCTTGCTAAACCTCTGCATGAGCTCCTTCATCATAACAGAGTGATGAATGAACAAGAGATGTGGTCGAAAGTTTGTCCCAGAAAGTTTCTCCAAACTGGAAAGAATTTGGAAGTCACCAGAACCTGAAGGGTTGGGACACAGCTTGCTGGGCTAGAGGTGGTAAATTTCATTTATCGAATGACTAGGATTCCTCCTCCTCTGCCTCCATAACCAATGATTATGAAGTTGCTGGGGATGCGAATTGAGGAGGTACCAAACTGTGTCAAACTTGTTGGCTTAAACAAGGACAGAAAGGACACCATCATCCTGCACTCTCTGCTGGTAGGCAGTGCTATGTGATCCAATGTCTCTCTGTTTAGGGGGAGACTCGTGGACGAGAAACTTGAACCAGCAACTCCTGCCACTTAGTTAATGGACTGCTTACAGTAGTGGGCTTCGCTGGTGGTTTCAGGTGACTCTCCACCCACCTAGACCGTTTTGGAGAAGGTATATCCCCTCCCTCTTTATAGACTCAATCTCGTAAGACGATTTTGGTCCAAGGCCCCCAGGTATGAATTACTATTGTGGTCCACATCCAGCAGTCCTTGCAGCATGCAGGGAAAGGGCTAATCACTTTCTGCTGTGGAAGGCCCTACATCCAATATGGATTTAAGGTGAAAATAGAGCAGCAGATGCTAATCTGATCCTCTGCCTTAACATGGCATCTGTAAGCCGATTTGAAGTCCACATGGGATGAAATGATACTCAGGAGACTGGGTGGGAACTTGGCCCAATTACAATCTCTGTACCACTGGATCTCCAATGCCACATGCCTGCTACCCAGTATCTGGTGTCCAGTGATAGGTGCCCGGTGCCCAGTGACCGAGAAAGGACTCAACCGGCAACTCAGATCTGTAGGAAGATCCATCCCCAGTTCTGACAGACTTCGATCTGAGCAAACCCTTTGTTAAGGGCCTTGATCACATCACTGACAATGGATTCCTTGGACTGAACAGGTACTGCTCCCCTCTTAGGTGTGAGCTGTGCAATTGACACCCCTTACTGAGTTGTGAGTCAGTAAACTATACTGATTTCCCTTGCTGTTGGATGCAGCTTGCTCACTGCCATTTTCGTTGTGAGATTGTGCTGGAGGGGAGTGCACAACTCGTTCTCTGTCCTAGTGGTAAAGAGAGGATGCCGCTCATTTCTCTTGTCAGGGCGCAACTCAGAACTTTGTCTCTGCCCTCACAGATTGGGGACAGTGATGCTTTTCGCTCTTGGGACAATGTGACTCACCCTCCACCCAGTTATAACCTCCCTTGGAAGGGGCCCCACTACCTGTACGCATCTCTGGGGACACATTGGTAATCCTTCTCTGAGACCTGAGGGACTCAGAGAAGGAAAACCTGGAAACCTCTGAGGGGGGGCGCTCTATGTATATTACAGTATGTACTTCTGAAAGAGTAACAGGTGTAAGTTGTTTGCATTTGCAACATTCACAATGGAGAGAAAGTTTGCACACATCTTTGTTACTTTCAAGTCAACCAAGCTTAAATACAGCAAAGAAACTTCCAATCTGCAAAAAAAAATCTGATAATTAGAAAGGAAAAACAACATCTGTTCTATAACCTAGCATGATAGATGAAGTGAAAAAGTGGTGTGCAACCTGGTTATCATGTATAAATTGTCAACATTCATGATATAGGTAAGGTGAATTAATGATTGGCAGATGAGTCCATTGACTGCAAAATGCAAGGATAGGGATATCAAATACCTACCCATTGCTGATTAGACCTGCATTTTGTTAAACAACTAATGCAAGACCAATAACGCACTGAGAGGAGGTAAACGGTACAGATTAAAACATAAAGATGTACACCGCATGTACTGATCAAATATCTAGGAAAAAATCTCTAGAGAGTTTAAATAAACATATAGCAATCAATCAAGATAACATGCAAGACAATAATTCACACACACACTGAGCCACAACGCGGCAGCAAATCTTCTTTACATAAGCAATGATAAGCACCTGCACACATGCCCAAAACATGTGGGGTTCTCCTGCAGGGGTGATTCTGTGTTGTGGAAGCTTCTGGTCCATCCTAATGGGAGGATGAAATTGTCATCATTCGGTCTGGTTATTTTCCTCCTGGATAAGTACTGGCTATGCAATAGCAACAGGTATGGTATATTACTGATATTAAATTGGGAGTTTACATTTAACCCCAGCACACCAAATGTGTGACATCACTAGTACCAACAGACAATATTTTTATTGTCATCTGTTATTAATGAATTATTCCAATCAACAAATATGAGATTAGCACAAATGTGAAGAGAAATGATATGTTTGATCTGCTACTTTATGGTAAAAATGACACTTGATCACTTTTTAAAAAAATATTCAGTAAACTGGCTATAAATTGCACCAAAATACAAATAATCTTCAGATTGAACATAATTCATGTTATATTAATCACTTGAGGGAAAAGAAGTGAATCTATCAAGCTATTTTGTGACCTTCTATAAGTTCTTGACTACCTGCACAAAAATGTATTAATCTTTGCAAGAAATCTTTAGTTGTGAAAAGCAATTCTCATTTCACAAAAGAGGAAAACAAATGAAACAAACTTCTATGTTATTTTATGGATGACAATAAGACATCATTGGTTAATTAAAATACAGTATTTACTGTGGAGACCCGGGAAGAGTATCAATTTAATTATCACTATATGCATTTTAAGTTTTACTAACTATTGATTTTGTTTGCCGTTAATGATTAATGATCTAACATATTCTATCTGCATTTTCACCTGTCATCCTTTAAATTAATAAGAATTAGGAAGTCAGAAACAAATGAAGAAACAAATTCAATGATTTCTGTGGTTACTTATTCTTCATTAAATGGTACTCATTTAAGGAAGCCCAAGTGATCACAAAAATCACTGAATTATATCTTAATTTCATTTTAGCAGAGAAGAACTGATATACAAAACTGAACAGAACCTTGTGATACTCTTCATAATTATACAAAACTGAATGGAACCTAGTGATACTCTTCAGAATATCTAATATTTCATTACATATAATTCCACTATAAATGGAGTCTGCTGTATATAGTATCTACAGTCAGCACCAAACATGGGCATGACTCCAGAAAGTGCATGTGAGTGTTAAGACAGAATGATATTTGTATGTTGACCTCATGTCAATATCTTCCAAGTTTCCAGAGTATGGTAAAATGCAGGATAAGTTGCATACAGAAGCATTTTGGGACATACAAGTGCATTAAGGACATTAAGAACATTCCTATATGTAAATAAAATGAGGATAAGCCCAACACTGCATGACCCTGTTCCTGCATTTCAAGGCAGGGGCATAAGACAAATGAGGTCCAATTAGGTCTAATACTGCACACGTGGCTTATATAGCTGTTTATCATTTCATTAAGCAGGTATATGTTGTATTGTTTTAAAAAACAACATTATGTAATATATTTGTCAACCTTTATATCATGCTGATTTACCTACAAATTCAAGTTCTTTCGCAAGCAAAATGCATAATATGCTAAGATGTCACTCATAATCCAGTTAGTACAAGTTTTAAATTATACAAGTCTATTTACCTACTTTTAACAAAATCATATTTGTTCCAGAGTTTCCAGAGAGGATTCAAACTCAGCTAATTTGATGCAATATAACTTCAAAAATATGTTATCACTCACACTAATTATAGAACCTTTTTGAGACCATCATGATTAGGCTGATTTACCAAGTCTGAGCAAAATATTTTCAGACTGGTAAGACATTGAACCAATCAGGTAACAAGAGCATCTAATTAACATGTATAGATCTTGCTCATAATCAAAGTCATTCAATATTTTGATGATATAAGACCTAACAAGTTTGATCAAAATCTGATTAGAAATTGAGACACCTGGTTGTTGACAAACTCATCCAATCAGATGCAACATCATTCCATTACACGCCTACATCAAGCTTATAACTCTACTCATCCAAGATCTTGACTGCATAAGACTACCAATATTTTCCAAGTGTGATCGAAAGCCATTAAACAATATACTCTTTAGGGTGATTATAATCTCAGCCAGTCGGATGTAAAATCATCTCAATAATATGCATAGGTCTCATTCACAATAAAACTCATCCAACATCTTAATAATATTAGCCTATTCCCCAAGCTTGATCAAAACTGTCAGAAATACTGTCTCTTCAGTGGCATGAAGCACAGTCAATCAAATGCAAGAACAGTTCATTAACATGCATGAATCTCACTCATTACAAAACCCATCTGAGATCTTGATTATATGAGCCCATATTCCAAATCATATAAGAAATATGGTTTCCTTTGTGGTAAGAAGCAATTGTTGATGAACAGATGATGGGTGGACACCTTATGGCAAGGTGAACTAAACATATACACCGAAACCTTGCCCAGATTTCACTGTGGCCCTGACAAAAGTAATCAATGCTATAACTGAATCTGCTGCAGAATGACTTGTCATTTTTATAGATTAATTTAGCCACATTAGTAACATTATCCAATTTCCAAGTCAAAGTCAATAACAGTGATCTGAATTTAGGCAACTGATATGCACATGATTGGAAGAACCCACAGGCACATTTAGTTTAGTGTCTGCAAGACTTACGTAGGGTGAGAAAGAGCTGACAAGACAATGTTCATATATACAGATATAAATTATAAAATAAACAATACCAACACATAGAAGGTGTGACTGGTTTCGCTTTATTGCTTCATCAGACTCTATATACAGATATATATATATATATATATATATATATATATATATATATATATATATATATATATATATATGTATAGTTAGAGAGAATGAGAGAGAAGGAGGGGAGGTTGACAGACAGGTACTATTATTCCTGTTCAAAAGAAGTATTCCAAAGGGACAAATTTAGGCTTGATCCCAATCACCTATCATTAAATAAACTGTAACCTTTTCTATATATCTTTCTTCTAATATAAAGATGATTACTCTTGCATCTTTGATTTGAAAAACCACCTAATGTCGACAAAGATTAACATTAAAGTACAGTCTCATAGAAGAGCCTGAGTTTGATAAGAAGAGAAGTTGTGTGTATTGTGTAGGTGATTCATCTGCCTCATTTTCTTCAATCAGCAATAATCTACCATGAACATGGTAATATTTCCCCCATGATCCTGCTGCCAAACGGCTGAATGTGAGCTTGGTGTCAAATCCTGATGTTTAAGTTAACAAAGTCAATCATTGTGAATAATGATATACAACCTAGTCAACGTTATTCTTACAATCACAAGAAGCAGCTTCCAAGCTCAAGCTAATATGAAGCCTCATGGTAAATGTACTTTTCAATTAAAAAAAAACAAAACACATAGGCACCAATAGACAGACAGATGCTCACTGTCTAGCCTAAACAGCATGATGAAACTGAATGCTTTGATCCTTTTCTTGTATGTAATGGCAATGATGTATAAGGATGTTTATTTGAACATGAGTAATAATTCAATGTAAATCTTTTAAAGAGTCTGCATGTATACACATGTATGCATTGATAGGGTTTAATGATACATCAGCACAATCCTAGTTATACAGCACTGGGCAAAATTATTACCAATGGTAAACCTTTCTGACACAAGTTAAAGATGTAAAAGTCTTTAAATTTGAGCATATGAAACAAACAATAATGTTAAAGCAGGGTAAAATCCTTAAAATATGGAGAAATATTTTCAAGAATAATTTTGTGGTTGTGTCAATAAGGGTTCAGAGTTCTGCAATACTTAATGTCTCATTAGATTGGAAAGAGGATTATGTAACTAATACAGTGCCAGAAGAATAATGGATATCCATGATATCATATCTGATGTGCTAATGAAAATAATAACATATATTTGGGGGTTTTTTTTATTGCAAATTAGGTCAGCATTACAAGGGAGAGGTACCTGGTTATAATCCAATGATATGTTGCTAAATTCACCTCTATTAAAGGAAATTGCCTTGTGGATGTGTTTGAGGTCAAGCATTTCATTATAAGATTATGAAACCTGAGCCAAGAACAATTCTGGTTGAATGGCAACCATTGCTACTATATACATTATCTCAAAATGCATCTATATCAGTAAACAAAATGGAAACAAAACAAACATATTTCACTGGAATATCTATACAAGATCTTACAAACATGAATTATACCATCTTAAATTCTATTATCCTTTAAGTTCCACTTCTTTACTCTGCTATACTGCACATTAAAAAAAATTATATTTGTAACGTTTTGCTCGAGGCTTGTATATAAAGATCTTAGATGGCTTGTTTAGCCACCATGCCTTTGTAATGTTAAAAAAAAACAAAAAAAAAAACAAAAAAAAAACAAAACAACTTAGCATTTGTATGATACTAGAGCTCAATGCAATGACATTATCTTATTAAATGCATACTTTTGACGATGCATAAGCGCATGTTGAATAAAGCAGACGACATCTTTTGGTTAGTCTAGCAAAACGGCAGTAAATTATACTTGCAGACTAAATTGTGCTTTGGTTTTCCATAATGTAATTTCATGCTTCACATTTGTATGGTTTTTGCATGGTGTTTCTAACCGATTCTAGTAACCAAATTAGCAACAAATTATTACAAATATTCCACATTTCTAATGTTAATATTGCCTGGAGCAGCAGTAGAGCTGAACAGACCACTTGACTGAAACTTTATTTATAAAAATAAAGGCTCCTACAGGGGGCTGAAAAAAAAGGTCAATAACATAAACCGAACCTCCTAACTTTTATTATTACCATATAGTTTGAAAAACGGATAATAAATCGTTTGGGTTAGCTCATTTCCGTTACTTTTTGTTGACGTATTTTTTTTCAGATTTTTATGCGATTCGTTTACTCGCGGGTCACTCAATTTTTTGTCGTTCAGCTCTACTGCTGCTATGAATTTTATCCAAAAATTATATCAAGTCCGTTGCGATATCTTGACCTAGGATCATGTAAATTTATCGTTACAAAACCAAAGGAGCAGCTTGTGCTTTTGAAAAGAAATTTTTAAATTTGTTCATGTCCATGTCGCCTGAACACCAAGTATAATAAATATTTTGCAGCGTATGATTATCTACTCCGTTGAACACAACCAAAATGTTACAGTTGTCTCTGATTACTTTTGGAATTTGTGTATATCTCTGGGTAACATAAATCACGTCTGTATTTTTATGTCTACCTCGTGAAAATATTCTAGCTGGATTTGATTGTTTGTCCAGCATAACATCATCATACACTACTAAATTATTAATGAATCCATCCAGATCATCTACGGATGGCGCTTCATCAATATCAGTAATAAAGTCTATGACATTGTCTTCATGTAACGATTTTGCGTTTTCATTAAAATCTTTAAGTACTTCGTAACATCGCTGATCATCTACAGATGGCGCTACTAAATATAATTTATCCCACTTCAACCATCTCATTATTAGATTAAGCAGTAATTGCGTCTTCCCACTTCCAGATGGGCCTATTATAATCATTCTGATAGAATTCGGAAGCGCTGGATGGTGTTTTACTGGTTCTTGTTTTCGTGTCGCAGAAAAGTCAATTATATCCATATAATAAATAATATGAGTCTATATTGTGTTCGATGCAGAGCACCTACCGATACTACTGAATTAACAACAATAACAACAAGAAATAAAAGACGTGCACTTACAGGCAAGTGTGTGAAATGTGGTACCAAGAAATATAAATTTATTCCAACAAAGACAGGTGGGGGTGATATCGCTGCTTCGTTAGGAAAATTACCAGGAACTCCATGGGCTAAATATCCCGGTGAGAAACATTTACCCGGATATAATTATTGTGGTCCTGGAACTCGACTTGATATCAGACTCGATGATCAAGATCAACCAAAACCAGGAGAGTATCCAGTAAATAAGATCGATCAAGCGTGTCACGTTCACGATGTCGCGTATAAAAGTAAGGATTTGCAACACCGACATCTTGCGGATGTGAAATTGATTCACGCGTTAAATTCTATACCTAATAAATCTCTCAGAGAAAAATTAGCTAGTTTTCTAGTAAAAACTGCTATGAAAGGTAAACTGGTGCTAGGGGCTGGCAATTAATTATATAACTATCATAATGGAATCTGTTTATTATTCCCCGAGAGGATTCTGGAGAGGTAAGGCAGCGATTAGTAAACTCGCCGAAGCAGCAAAAGTTTCACGTGATGTCGCTGCATCATGGTTAGCACGACAGGCAATATGGCAAATCTTCCTAAGTCCACCTAAAAGAATTCATTACGCGCATTTTGATGTTAGTGTCCCTAATGAAGTTCATCAAGCAGATATTTTTTTTTACCACACGATACCATTAAAACACGTGGACGAAAATCACGCACGTACAAATACGCGTTAACTGTCGTTGACATTGCGAGTAGATATAAAGAAGCGGAGCCATTATCAACAAAGACAACATCTGAAGTTGCATCTGCGTTTGAACGCATTTATCAACGTGGTGGTTTACGATGGCCACGGTTATTACAAGTTGATCCCGGTAAAGAATTTCTTGGAGTAGTATCATCGTTGATGAAGAAACGTAACGTTAAAATCAGACGAGGACATAATGAAATTCATAGTGATCAGGCAATCGTTGAACGATTTAATAGAACTCTTGCTGAGCGGTTATTCGGATACCAATATGCAAAGGAAATATCTACTGACCTTAAGTCGGGTGAGCGATCTCGTGAATGGGTTGCAAGATTACCGAGTGTGATAACTGCGTTGAATAATGAAATTACTCGTGCAACTTCCATGAAACCTTCTAATGCGATCAAAAAAAATATATACCCCGTAGCAATGGCTACGGACAACGACGTGAATCTTTCTCTCAACCAGTATTAGGTAATGTTACAGTTAGATATTTATATGAACCCGGCGAACTTGAAGGTGGTAAAAAAAGAGCAACCGATCCTATCTGGAGCGTAACTACACATACAATTTCTAGCGTGGTTAGATCCACTGGTAGACCTCCAATATACAGACTAGATTCTACAGCCCCTCAACGTGGATTTGTACGTGAACAATTGCAAATAATTCCTGAGAATACACAATTACCACCAAGCTCAATTTTGTAAACGTCCAGAGCCTCGACGTCGATTACACTCAAGACAGGTCAGCATCACATTGTCACGTATATGACCGAGATCACTATTAATTCTGTCTACGGTAAATTGTCTTGGATTATTATTCGAATACTGCCATAACATATTACAGTTGCAACTTGCGCAATGATTATTTTGTAGTTGTTTTAGTTTTATAATAAATTCAGTATCAAGATCAAAATCACGTTTATTTTTTTTTTGTCACACTTTTTATAGCTGACTAATTTTTTTATTGATATCGATATTGTTAGTGATTTCTTCAGTTATTACGTAATCTACAATAACTCTACTCAGTTGCGATATTCTCCTGACTCGAGATACGGCGAGATAGACTAAATTCGACCATTCGATCCGATCATCTATAATCCAGATTTTAGTATCAGTTATAGTTAATCCCTGTGATGAGTGAATAGTTATAGCGTATCCTAACGTCCACGGCGATTTATTCATACTCAGCGCATTCTCAACGACATTAATATCGACTAAAATAATATCATTCAAGACAAGATTCTGTATTCCACCACCAGGAATTTCAACATCAATATTCTGTCGTCGAGTATCTGCTGGGCGATAACATAATGGTACCGGTAGATCTGAAAATTTTTCTTTATGTAACGTAAATAATTTATTCTGTAGTTCATCACGAACTGTCATTCTACTCGCGACTATTTAATCAGCGGGATTCCATAAAGTCCAAAATTCATTCATAGAAGTCTCTGGAATTACTCCTCGCATTATCTCACATTGTACTCTTTCTGGCTGAAGTCTGATTAATCTTTTAAATTCCTTCAGCGGTTCATCGATAGCTCTATGGTCATCATGTATTTCTTCATAATAACCTACGTTATTCTTCAGCCATTCATGTGGAGACTCTCCAACAAAGGGTGGTGGTTGACCATTATCGCCGCACATAATCACAGCAGTATTCTTTAGTAACAACCAATCAAGAAATGTTTTTAGTGTTTCTAACGACACCGTGCATATCTCGTCCCATATAATATATTTAGGTATATATTTTTCACCCATCCGCGACGGAGTCCATGTGTCTCCGCACCATCTAAAGAAACTATGATAAGTACACGATTTTACTCCTCGTTGCTTTATTTCTCTAGCAAGTTTGTGCGTCGGTGTTAAAACAATCATATCTGAGATATTATTTATAAATAAGTTAATCGCACGAGTTGTTTTACCTGAACCACCACACCCATTAAGATAAACGGTTTTATGTTTAGATACAGGATCGTACACAGATGGTGCAGATGACTTTAATATTTGATTATTATTTTTGTAATATATCTCCACAATTTCAACATCTGCAGATTCAGAATAACTAAATATATTTTCTTGTTTTATTCTCCATGTCCCCCATTCACCATTACCGAGTTTTAATAAATCTTTATATTTTTTATGTACATAAAATGAATCCGTAGCGACTCTGACGGCGTAACGGGGAAATTTATTTATCATCGATAATAGATTTATAGAAACATATGCCAACATCGAAGATCTTAAATGAGTAAACTACGGTGACTCGCCATCAAGATAACTCACAATGGTACCTAGTTTCGTTCCATCTGATAAATAAGCATTACATCTGTTTATAAACATATTTTTCTCCGTTGTATCAGCGATTATAAAATCTAGTTCAGCATCATCCATAATCAATCTTGTACAATGTCGTTTATAATCGTATGAACCACCTTGAGTAAATTTACCGATTATTTTTCTACCGAGATCCTTTGCAAATTTTTCATCATGCTCGTTCCTGCATTTATTTATTTTAATGATATAATCTTCATCAATATCAGGGAATTCTTTCCTGGTATCATCGATATTAAATCTATTTGGTTCTGGTAACCAAACTTGCTTCTGTGAATTATACGATATAATCGCTTCAGTTACTCTCAACGATATTAAAAATCCAACATCAAGCATATATCGCAATAGTACTATTGGAACCCAATATTTTTCTGAAAAATGTCTTCCAAACCAAGCATAAGTAATCGGATGGAGATTTTCTGCAAATTCGAATAATTCTACATGAGCAAATCCGGTTAAGTCAAAATCTGGTAAATGTCCGTTTATCGCAACCCTGGTCATGTCATGTGTAGGATGTCCGAATCTCTTAAAGTATTTAGAACATACTCCATATCCAAGAAAACTCCCAGGATAACACGCTACCATATCAACCGAGATAACATCACTATGGTTGTATTTGGTGTTCCATAATCCACCGTGACCATATTCTACACAGCTTTTCTTGACATCTTCAAGGAATTCCGATCGTGTTGGTTTCCATAAATTTTTTTCCTGAGCGAAATGAGCTGCTACAGATGGAATTGTAAAACAATTATTTAATAATTGTCTAATTTTGACATCGTCTGAAGTATATTCACGCCAAAGGCGCTGCGCAAGATGTTCCATTTCTACATTAAGAGATTCTGTATGGTAAATATCACCATTAGGCCGTACAAACTGATCGTAATGATCATATTCCGAACTCTGAAATAACCAAACGGATACAGGGTCACTTTTGCTGATATTTTTAATAAAATCAAAGATGTCACCGTTATAAAATTTGACCGTTCTATCTCGTGGAAATATTGTTACTGCTGAGGTCCATGCGTGCGAATTATGATCAATAATATCTATCGGAGCTCCTCTTGATTTGTATTTCGATTTATATAAAATCTCTCCTGTCAGCGTTTTTACTGTTATTGGGAATTTTAATTTCTTTTCTAGCTCAGCGACATCCTTAATAGACGCTCCGGTATCTTTAACGGACTCTGCCCATTTGTTTATTTTTTTATGTCTTAAATCAGTTAAACCATTACCACGTATCGCATTTGTAAAATGTTCTGTAACTCGTTCAGCTACGCAGTTTATTCTTGATATTTTCATCGGTTTCAGATCCGCAACATTAGGTTTATTATTCAGCTGCTGGATAACTCTGTATATAATAGGGTTTATCAATGCCAGTAAGTATTCCGGGCTTAGATTTATTGTTTAAGAAAACAATACTACCGGACTGCACACGGACTGGATCACGTTTATCACGAATAATCCAAATATCTTCTTCTGTATTTACAATAAATTTTATTAAAATAAAATATTTTTGATTATCAAGGTGATTAATAATTACTTTTCCTCGTTTGTCAGTCATCATATTAGTAACATTTCCAACTCTGAATGTTGACCACACATGAGCAGCACCATCGTCACGAAATTCCCTTTTTGCTTCACGAACACGTTCGGTTACATCCTCATCCGTTAATGCCAGATCCTGCATCAAAGTAATAAATTTATATTCTGATAGTCTGTCAAGATCGAATCTAGCAGGGGAAGGTTCAATAACGGATAATTCCTCCATATAATTAAAACAAATATTTAAATTAAAGTTTTAGTATATATATAATGCTTGAAACACAAAACAAATGTGCTTGGCTCAAAATTGGATATACTTCCACTTGTAATAAATCGTGTGTGAACAAATACTGCGGAAATCATGCACAAAGTATCAAAAATGGTAGTACAGGACCAATACCGTGTGTGAAATGCGGTGTTGGAGTCAGAGGAAAAACTCAATTGTGTCTAAAATGTGGCGGAAAAAAATATAGAAAACTAAAACGATATTATGACAAAAAAAAATAACACTGACTCTCCTATAAAGACAGAAGAAGATTATCTGGTTAGATTTCAAAACAATGATTTAGACAAATAATATTATATATATAATGGAGCAAAACGAATTTGTGTCACATCCAATCCTTACCAATTATGAAGCATCTAGTGATGGCGTGATTAGAAACTGCAGATTGAAAAAGCCAGTCGGTAGTATTGATAATACTGGTTATCTTAGATTTACTGCTAATGGCAAGAAAAAAAGATATTTATCTCATATATTTACCTACGAGTGTTATTTTGGACTGATCAAGGATGGGTATGTGGTGGATCACATCAACGGCAATAAGCTTGACAATTCGATTTCTAATTTACGAGTTACTACACAGAGTCAAAATTGTAAATCCGGAAACACAGGAAGGTGTAAATTATACAGAAAGAGAGCTATTAAATCTGTAAATACAGAGATTGGGGAAGAAATTAGTTTTGAATCAATTAATTCTGCTGCCAAATACTTTGACATAGTACCACGATCGGTACAATTTGTCGCAGAAAATATACAAAAATCTTCCTTTTCCAAAAGATTTACACAAAAAATAAATTTTCAATACGTTTAGTCTACCGTATTTTTAATGTTACCAAATGATTACTTGATACCTACTGAAACATGGTTGGGATACAATATGAGGTATCCACAATGCGAAACATATCCAAATCTATGATACCTACTGAAACGTTAATTTTCCCAAGGGTTTTGTTTAGCCATAATTACAGTCACTGACTCTGTCAGGGGTCCACCTTCATCGTCGCTGCTCTCAGCGTCATTATCATTTTTGACAGAATCAGATAGCATAATCTTTCTTAATTGCATTACACGATTATCCACAATCTTTTTTCTTTCGTACTTGTGAGACAGTTCGAATTTAATATTTTCGATCGAACGTGCAAGAGGTGCAAATAGCTTTACTTGATTGTCGTTTACTATAGCTAGTGATTCAAGCATAGCTTGATAAATTAATTTTATAAATCTGTAGTTTGAAGGTAGTGTATATTTATTATCAAATTTTCTTTGTTGCAGTAATTCAAAATCGCACATAATTTTCTGAGGGTCGAGATTATCAGATATTTTTATTCCGTTATGTTTTAATGTTTTAATAGCACAGATAATATCATTGATGTTTTCATGGTTCATTATATATATATATATATATATATATATATATATATATATATATATATATATATATATATATATTTATATTTATATTTATATTTATATTTAATATAAAAATAAATATTAGCTCCCATGACTTTTTTTTGTCAGGGAGCTGTTTTGTGTGTGATATATGGTTATGAAATATATACAAATGGTTTATGATTTTGGACGACACAAACATAAACTTATCCTAATGATATATGATTATATGGTTATGAAATATATACAGATGGTTTATGATTTTGGACTGCACAAACATAAACTTATCCTAATGATATATGGTTATGAAATATATACAGATGGTTTATGATTTTGGACGGCACAAACATAAACTTATCCTAATGATTCTATGAACATGAAATATATACAAATGGTGATGACGGGGGAATCTTGTCTACGTCCAACAGATTTTGTACACTCTCCCCCCATACAAAACCCCGGGAGTGTAAAAGGTACACCCCTCAAAGGTGTATGATAGGAGAGTGTATTTTGTCTGTTGTGGATATCGAGGAAATTCTCCGGGTTCCCCCAATTAAATAGCATCAGTCGCAAATGCAAGATAATATCTTTAGCATTTTTGGAGACTCGAACACGCGAGAGTCTGTAGAGCTTCGATCTACGTCCAACCGTCTTACCATTTCGGCCATCGTTCTCTTATCAATAATACAGTTAAATTTAAGTATATATATATAATATTTGTGCTGTCTCACAGAACTTGTATCACTAATAGAATGTAGAACTGTACTTCAGTTTTTCAAAATTCATAAAATAATTTACACGTATAAGTTATAGTTCGTTAAAGTAACAGACAGACGGACTAATATACGCTATACACGTATATACAACTGGGTTTGTACAGGTAACGACGCAGTAGTAAGGGAAATAATCGTTCAATTTACTCCGCAGAGAGATAGCCGAGCTATCTCTCTTTATTATATATACAATTGCTTTAATCATAGAAATTTGATTATTATTCATGTATTTACTCATCAGATTATGTCCCCCTGATTAAATAATCGGACGTTCTACGAGCGTATATACAAATTAATATTAAGAGATTCTTGTCTTAGATCCAAAATGTTTCCTGCCTGGTCAGTGATTTTGAAATTTATTCTTGTCAGAAATGGATTATGAACTCGCAGGTATACGGGGTTAATTGGTTCTGATACAATTAACGAACCGGGAGGGACCAACGGACTAAAACTGAATAATATGTACCCTTGCTGAGCCTGGCTAGACTTAGAAAGATCTACCTGATAGCTACCTTCAATAACATCGCATACCAGATTGATTGCAATTGTTGTTGTTATGTTTACAATGCCTGGTGATATATGTCTACCGGCACTAAAGGGATTGTTATTGTGTTTTAGTATAGCCGGTGGTGGGGCTATTTTTTTCCACGATTCAATTACTCCCGGATAATATTCTTCAATAAGATCGTTTAATGATTTTTTCATTTTAGCGTTATTTAAATCTGGTATAATAAATGTTTGTAAATTTTTTTCTGTTATTTTATAATGATTAAGAAATACTTGTTTAGATTCTGGATTTGTGTAACGATTTCCATCGAATTTAGTCGCGGTGTTTATAATACTTCGATTAACGATGTATAAATCGAATAAGATCCCATTTAAGTGTTTTATTGACTCAATTATTTGCTGCTTTACACTTTCATTACAATGTTGTGATAATGAAATAAGTAAATTTCTTAAATCATTAAACGTTTTATCGTATTCGTGTTTAAGAGTATCTAAAAAATGTTTAATAAATCCTACATCAACAGTATAGAAACTAATCTTCGTCCTGGTGTCTGTGTTAACAATAAATAATGCTTTATTCAATTTGGGGATTCTTTTACCGTCAAAATCGGTAAAGTAATATATATCGTCGTTTGGAAATCCAAATCTTGTATTACTCCATGGTTGTTTTCCTCGATATTCTGGATCTTTAATGAATTTTTCTTCACTCGTTTTAAATGCTTCTATTTTTGGTTCTGAAACTCCGTTATAAACAGGTGCGACTTCAGGCCATCCTAACACGGATCTAATCGAACTCTGATAAATATCTACGAGGTAATCAGGAGAATTTATTTCAATCACCGCGGATTGTGTTGGTTCGTGAACAGTAATAGCTATCTTAGATTCTTTGCCTGTGATAGATTTAATTCTGCGTTGGAATTCATCATTAATCTGTTCTATTTGATAACTGCCCGTTGAAATTCCAACAACCTGCCAGTCAGGTGTTCCATCCGGTTTATTTGTATTCGCAAATACCAGTGAATTATTTGGCTGTTGTCCACCAAACGGTTTTGACCTAATATTAGGCCAACTATAATAAACTCGTAATTGCGCTAATGCTATTTCCTTTGCTGGAATTGCAGTCGGAAAATTAACGCTAAATTCAGGATTGGTTGAACTTAATGATATCATAGTAGTTTTTGACGGCGTTGTATTAGCTACGATCTGCTGAAGTAATTCGCGCGACTCTGACATTATTATTATCGTTATTATTTAATTCTCCATCTTTCCGTTATTATCACTAGCGATTATGAATGCTTCATCGTAGGTTTTCATTATCGTTACGAACTCCTCATCGGATATTTTACCATCACTGAGATACGCTGAAATATACGAGCATAATTTAGTGCATGCGGCTGTTGCTGTGTGTAATTTCATTATATACTCGTTTAGTTTATTATTCGTACACGTAGATATTTTTTTAGAGATAATACTGAAAATACCTGCGCATGTTGTTGCCGTTGAAACTATAATCGTTACAACTGCAGGCGCTGTCATCGTTATTGTTGATAATAATAATCCAGTTCCAGCAATAACAGCAGAAACCGAGTATACCATTATATCAATAACGACCATACGACGACGATATTTTTTTACCTTTATCGTGTAATCGTCGATGATATTTTTAGTTTAGTTTGACACTCACATACTTGAGCGTATCTGTGACGTTGAACGTCGATAAATGATTCTTGATTCATTATACTTATTTAAGTAACTAATTCGGGAGTTTCAGCTACAAACTCAATACACCACCAATAAGTCGCTGCGGTTAACTTTTTATCATTCGCTATTAGCATAAACGTTTCTTCAGCATCTTTGTTTAACACTATAGACACAGTTCCAGAAAAACTATCGGTTGAATGACGCCATGTAAATGTGGTAAATATAGTAAATTTTTCAGCACAAAATATAGATAATCTGTATACACCAGTAACCTCTGCGGTATGTTTAAGGGTGTTATTTTCCGGTGTCCATGTTGCCTTTCCTGATGCGACTGTGTACACGATATTAATGATCTGCTTGTGAGGAATTTTAACGAGATTAGTTTTTTGAATAATGTTAGGAATACCACTAATGATATCGTTGAGTCTTGCGTTAATGTCAGCGAGATTAATAATAACAGTTGGTGGAGTTCCAAAAAATTCGTTAATAGATCTGTTTATATTTCTACGAAAATTTAGAAATGTTTGTATGTGATTATTATATTCAGTTCTAAATGCAGCAATTCCATCATTGATAGTCGTTAATGAAGTAGTTATTGGAATTTCTTTATCGTCGACGTATTTCTTCGTTGCAGCGTCAAAATCTGTTTCTGGTGTTCTGAGATTATTAATACCATTATTATTCATGTCGAGAAATGCACGCATTATACCACCGCGCACTGACACGTATTTGGATTCTTGATCATCGACGTATTTTTTTGTTGCTGCGTCTGTATCTGCGATTGGATCTCCAAGATATGTAATTTTTCTTCTTGACATAATAATGTCACCGGTAAATACATCACCAGTTTTCTTAACATAATCGTTAACCGATTTACCGGAATCCTGTATTTTACCCTGATCAGTAAAAGTAACGATATTATTAACAACCGCATTTGGAATTCGTATAAGTACATCTAGTAGTTGTATATTACTCGTTTTTAATCGTCCTTGTTTGTCCTGAAAAACGACGACTTCATTTTGATCCACACTTGTGATAGTTAATAAATCATCGATTTCATTTCTGAGCTGATCAAGAGTTGCATATTTAGATAAATCGAACTTCTGAGTTTTACCTAAGGATCTTCCGATCTGGCGTTTCCCGCATTATTCTGTGGTCGTCTTATATCATATTGATCGTTATCAGAGTGGTTAGAAGTATCCTTGACAAACATCATTGATGGACCAGCTGATCTTGAGTAATCGTCGCTGTATCTCGCAAGACCCAATATCGTCGTGGCAACGTCGACGTCCTTCTGGATTGATTCAATATTTTTTCCGTCAATCATATACGTAGCGCTATCAAACAACGCCATAATACCATTATTAACAAAACCAACAACAATATTAGCGGCGTATGCTACTGGTGCTGCAGGAGCAACATTATTTAAAATTTCACCTTCAACTTCGATAAATGCTTCAGCGGGTAAGAAATATTTACTTGTATCCTGAACCTGTAGTTCAATTCGTCCACGCTGTTCTGGAATTCGTGCGTCGTAAGAATAATACTGATAATCGCGCACAGACTCATCTTTGAGAACTGGTGCGTCCATGTCAAACGCGGGGTCAGATATGCGCTTAAACATCTTTATTATTATCGTCTTCGTCTAACACGAAGACCACTTCCTGCTATCAGACTAACGGTTATATTTTTTTCCTTTTCTGACATCGGGATCTCAGCTAACTCCGCTAGTTTTTGATTAGCGGCTTGATTTATTATTTTACTTACACTTGCGGGCATCACTTCAGTGCTAGGTAATTTCACAGGTTGAGATCGGGTCGTTTGTGGTCTGCGTATTAATCGTGATAGTCTATCTTTGATCGCTGAGAATGCTTTGCTAGCAAGATTACCAACAGCGCCTATACCCTTTTCACGAACAACATCAATAGCTTTCATTCCTAGTTGCTTTGCAATCGGTATTGCCTTTGGGGCTATCCTTCTAAACAGACCCTGAACAACATCACCTAGTCCATCTCCGTAGGTTGCTCTGTACACAGGTAATCGAGAGTTTATTACCCTGACCATGGTAGGTCCACGTTGAGTACCATGCACGATCATTTTATTATTAACTGTTTTTATCACTAATTGTATCTAATCACTGTAATAATCGTCGGCGATTTCATTAATGAGGGATCGATACACATTAATATCCATGATGCCGCCACTAAATAATCGTTTACAAATATCAGCTGCTTCATTAATGATTTCTGGAGAATTATTACCAGCTCGTTTTCCTCCGATGAGGATTTCTAATCGATCGACATCAGCAAGGACATTATTGGGACAAGTAATAAGACCACTTCCTAAACCACTTCCAGTTGCGCCAGGATCGTCTTGAAATTCTTTTTCTTTATCTTCACTTGGTTTCGGTGGTTTCTTTTTACTTGGTTTCGGTGGTGTTTTTGGTGATTCTGGATAATCACGAAGTGATTGCTCAAATGATTTTGGTGCTTTTCGTTGTTCTCGTTGTTGTTTTCGTTGTTCTCGTTGTTGTTGTCGTTGTAGCTTTTGTTGTAATTGTTGTGATCGTTGTGGTAATGGTGGTTCAGATTGTTGTGGATAATCACTTTGTGATTGCTCAAATAGTTTTAGTTCTTTTTGTTGTTGTTGTTCTATTGTTTTTTGTCGTTCTTGTTCTCGTTGTAGCTTTTGTTGTAATTGTTGTTCTTGTTGCGGTGACGGTTGTTCTCGTTGTCGTTGTAGCTCTCGTTGTTGTAGTTGTTGTTGTGGTGGTTGTGATAATAGTTTACCTTGTTCAACCTCTTCTATATATTTATTTACATTATCAATAAAATTGTTTAAATTTATAATATCTTCACGAGATCTGATTTCTGGAGTACCAGTAGCGACGCGATATATATCTCTGATCCAATTGGAAGAGCTTAATGATTTAACATATTCTGGTTTTACATATTTTTTTCTTTCATAATATCCAAACGCGGCAATATCAAATAATTGGATTGGGTCCCTGATAGCAGCAATACCTTCAGGCGTGAATTTATCTTTTATATTAGTTCTTGGTCTTTTAGGCGCTGGTTGTGGTGCTTGTGGTTGTGGTGCTTGTGGTTGTGGTGCTTGTGGTTGAGCTGCTTGAATACGGCCAGCAATATCAGCAGGCAATGTTGCAAGAGCTCTTTGTGTTGCCTCAGTTGCTGTAACAATTTTCTTCGTTGGTTCGACAATCGGCTTAAATAATTTTTCTGTACCTTCTGTAAATTCCACTTGAGATTCCTGACGTGATTGTAGTTGTTGCTTAACAGAATCACGAACAGGTAGATATTTTTTAATTGCCTCTAGTCGCTCTCGAGCTAATTTAGCTGAGTGTGGTTCTCCAACACTCATTATTGATAATATCTATAATGGCTGTTTAATTCATAGCAGCAGAGAGGGTGAATGACATACGTATGTGACCAGATTGTGAAAAAATCTGGTCAATTAAAGAAGTTTTCATTATTAAGGCAAAAACTTCTTTTTTCAGCCTTCGTAGGAACCTTTAATTTTCAAAAATAAGGTCTCTACAAAGTTGTAGGGTTCACCCTCTCTGCTGCTCTGCAAGTACAGATGTATTGGATAGTTAACACTGCAAGTACATACGTACTGAATAGTTAACACTGCACGTACATAAGTACTGAATAGTTAACACTGCACGTACATACGTATGGAATAGTTAACACTGTACGTACATACGTATGGAATAGTTAACACTGTACGTACATACATATGGAATAGTTAACACTGTACGTACATACGTATGGAGTAGTTAACACTGTACGTACATACGTATGGAATAGTTAACACTGCAGGTACATACGTATGGAATAGTTAACACTGTACGTACATACGTATGCAATAGTTAACACTGTACGTACATACGTATGGAATAGTTAACACTGTACGTACGTAAGTATGGAATAGTTAACACTGTACGTACGTAAGTATGGAATAGTAAACACTGTACGTACGTAAGTATGAAATAGTAAACACTGTACGTACATACGTATGGAATAGTTAACACTGTACGTACATACGTATGGAATAGTTGACACTGTACGTACATACGTATGGAATAGTTAACACTGTACGTACATACGTATGGAATAGTTAACACTGTACGTACACTGTACGTACATACGTATGGAATAGTTAACACTGCAGGTACATACGTATGGAATAGTTAACACTGCAGGTACATACGTATGGAATAGTTAACACTGCAGGTACATACGTAGTAATCTCCTAAAGATTCCTCTTATAGAGATTCGTTTTTATGGTGGAAAATATAAAGACTTGGGTCAACATGAAAAATATAAAGACTTGGGTCAACATAAAAAATATAAAGACTTGGGTCAACATGAAAAATATAAAGACTTGGGTCAACATGAAAAATATAAAGACTTGGGTCAACATGAAAAATATAAAGACTTGGGTCAACATGAAAAATATAAAGACTTGGGTCCACATAAAAAATATAAAGACTTGGGTCAACATGAAAAATATAAAGACTTGGGTCAACATGAAAAATAAAAAGACTTGGGTCAACATGAAAAATGTAAAGACTTGGGTCCACGTGAAAAATATAAAGACTTGGGTCAACATGAAAAATATAAAGACTTGGGTCCACATGAAAAATATAAAAACTTAGGTCAACATGAAAAACATGGTGGCAGATTAATTTTCTGTGCAGTTTAGAAGCAGAATGATCATTTAAGCAGTCCTCAAAATATAGTTTGGTTAGACAGTCATTTGTTCATAGATTCCTCGTAACATTGCACTGCACAATAAATAAACACGAATGTGACATCTCCGTTAACGGGTGTGAAATAATTGATGATAACGTGCATTATTGTAGACAGTGACAACACTTGATATAGAGAAGCATAGAGACCTGTTTAATTCATATGACGGAATGGAAGAATATTATTTTCATGCCGCAAAAGAATAACAATCATAGTGATATCATTACCGGTAAGCCAAAGTCATGGGGAGAAATGCATCTGTAAAAAATACTTGAATTCATTTTGCAACGCATAAGAAGGAGTATCAGATCACGCAGGCTGTGTTACAATGTTGACAACTTGGCAGACATAACGCCCGAAAAGAGCTCAGGTGTCAAATTCCTTTGCAATAATCAATTTAAAATTCCATCCGTCATTATTTTCCTTCTACGAACGTATCATCAATCATGTACAAGCTACACACTGCAAAGTTTTAACGATGATGGGATTCTAACCAGCGCTTATAGACAACGAAAGAAGCTAGCACATACTACCAAGTTTTCGAATGTAAGTAAAATCATTTCCATAATGTAGTTTACAGAGGTGTTGATTACATATATGTCTTTTACGCTTACTGGTTTACAAGGTGTTGATTGCATACATGCCTGTTACGCTTACTGGTTTATAGAGGTGATGATTGTATATACGTCATTTACATTTTAAGGGATAACGAGACTAATTTATAACGAATTAAAAACAATACAATCGTTGGTATCACAGATGAAGACAAATTATTACAAAAAAGCATGTCATAATTGAGAGAAAAAATAGTACGGGAGGTGCGCTAGGCACCGCCTCTAAAAAAAATGTTAGAGACCATGATTACATAATAAGCAATTGCAGAGGTCCTGCTCATGACGGCTATGATTTGAAGTTTTGATAGCCAAGATATATCCCACAATTCCTATTTAATTTTGTTTGGCTACGACAATTATCTCAGCTCTATGCCCCAGATGATGACTTAGAATTTTATGCCCCAGATGATGACGGAGAACTCTCATGTCCAGCACCAATAAGAAATATATTTCATTCAGCGAGGATTTCATAATGTGTTTAGGAAAGCTGCAAGGAATTAACAGTTACAAAAAAGAACTAAAACCGCTAGATTTGTAGATAGCTTTAGGTTGATAGTCAGTGGCTAGAACGTCTGACTAAAACGTAAATGATCATAAATTTCTAAAATATATTTGCCCGCATGAATACATGAATAGCTTTGACAATTCAATGAAATGTCTATGCCACGAAAAGATATGATTTTTTTTCAACTCTGAGTTGATAACAATGACCAGTATGTTCATGATATCTCATAGTTTAAACTGAATGCATTCGATTACTTTCGCGACCATCATGTGAAATGAGATACTTCGATGTTGTGTGACATTTTAAAGACATAAGAAATGTATGTTTAGTAAACTAAGCACTTGACACATCGCAATATTACAGCGTCAGAGCACCCAGTTTAGTTCACGATGCCGGTATAAATTGAAATGTTCATAGACGGTGGCACATTTGTGATGAGTGACAGTAGAATTAAAGATGTTATTATCAAAACACAATGTTTGACCGCAGTTACTCACTCCTCATTGAATACAGTTAGCCACTCCTTATTGAACACACTTAGTCATTCATCCTAGACTAGTTAGTCACTCCTCAATGAACACGCTTGGTCATTCATCATAGACTAGTTAGTCACCCCTCATTGAACATAGCTAGTTACTCCTCACAGACTACAATCAGTCACTCCTAATATAACACAATCACTCCTCACAGAATAGCTAGTAACTCCTCATTCTCCAGTTAGTCAATTCCGATAGAAAACAGTCAGTCACTCTCATAGACTAGAGAGTCACTCCTCTTTGAATACGGTCGGTAGCTCCTCATAGACTAGTTAGTCACTACTCATAGGCTACCATTAGTCACACTCCATTGACCACAGCTAGCCGCTCCTCATTGCATACAGTTAGCCACGCATTACTGACTACAGTTAGTCACTCCACAAAGACTATAGTTAGTAATTCCTCACTGATCACAGTTGTTCACTCATCATTGACCACAGTTAAACACACCTCATTGACCACTGCTGGTCACTCCTCATTGACCACAGTTAGTCACTTTTCATTGACCACTGTTGGTCACTCCACCATGACCACAGTTATACACTCCTCTATCACCAGAGTTAGTCATTCCTCAACAGCTCATGTGATGAAGCTTTTTCAAAGACATCGTTAAGTATCCGGACGAGACTTTGTTTGAGCTGATTGTGTTGAACAATTAACCTGACCATCTCAAATGAAACTGAAATGCATTTTGTGAATATCAATATTATACATTTAGATTATCTGCAAGTGAATACCGCATTACAAATTAGGTAACTTAAGTCCTTTTGCAGTGTAGTCAGTTATCATGAGTGCTTCTTTGAACAAGTCCGATGCAATGACAGTTATCATGAGTGCTTCTTTGAACAAGTCCGATGCAATGACAGTTTGTGTTGTAATGGTTGGTTGTTGCATCACTGATGTGTAATCTTGGTGCTAGCTAGCTTGGTTCAAATGTTGTCTCACCAAAAAAGCATTGGGAATGAACTGTGTTTGGTGGACTATGAGTTTCGTTCCCAGTGGGTTTGTTATTGATGACTACATATCTGGCAGACCATATATAGTCAACAATACTAAAACACTGGGTATGAACCATATTTATCATTCTATCTATTGTCAACAATGCTAAAACACTGGAATGAACCATATTTATCAAACTAACTACAGTCAACAATACTAAAACACTGGAAATGAACCATATTTATCATTCCATCTATAGTCAACAATACTAAAACACTGGGGATGAACCATATTTTACATTCCATCTATTGTCAACAATTCTGGCGAGATTCGGAATACAATTCACAAGTCGTTATACACAGCATCAAAACACACTTTAAGGTCATTATTGGTTGATCAAGGCTGATGTTCGATAAAGGTGTAGAGGCTGCTATTTAACATCTAACCAAATGAGGAAAGCAAAGCTTTCTGTAGATAAAGAAATTTGATCTTGAAAGTGCATTGATTTAAAGTCTGCATAAGCCTCACTTTCCGATTTTAATGACATAATGTTTTGAATCATCTATTGTAAGTAGTCAGCAAAATGTGATGGAGGCTAAGAAAATTCATAAATTTTAATTAATGTCTGTGTTGTAGTTTCAGTTTCATATCAATACAAAAGGTCAGGACTTATGGACCATATCAATACAAAAAGGTCAGGACGTATGGGTCATATCAGTACAAAAAGGTCAGGACTCATGGGTCATATCAATAGAAAGAGGTCAGGACTTATGGGTCATATAAATACAAAGAGGTCAGGACTTATGGGTCATATAAATACAAAGAGGTCAGGACTTATGGGTCATATAAATACAAAAAGGTCAGGACTTATGGGTCATATAATCACTTACGGGTCATGTCAGCATTTATGCATGCATATTGTCAGTGACAGTTACAAATATCTACCATATTGTCTAAATATGATTACAACGTCAACCATGCGAATATACAGCTGGTCCGGACATAAATGACAACAGCGATCATTTACAAAATTTAACATAATTTTTCTCAGTTAAAGCAAATTTCCATGATTATATAATGACTATAAAAAGTAAAGGGTGAGTTCATCAAATTCATCGAAAACTTAAATTTGTCTGCAACTTTCAAAGGTTAGCCTAATGCAGTAATATTTTAGTCATAAGCTCTGCATTTTTTTCCTCTTGGTTTGCTTGTTTATGCATTCTTTGAATTTTGTACCCTGGATAAATAGGATTGTTTCCAATACATATATATACAATTAGTATACAATTAGTATACAATTAGTATACAATTAGTCTATGGACTGAAGATGTATATTCTGCACATTACAGCCATTGAATTATAAAATAAAATCATGTACCAGGAGTTGCAAAAAATATAGATATACTTAACGATATATACAGCAAACGATTTCTTAAAATGATATGTTTGAACCCTTCTCTCTCTTTCTCTTTATATATATATATATATATATATATATATATATATATATATATATATATATATATAGAGAGAGAGAGAGAGAGAGAGAGAGAGAGAGAGAGAGAGAGAGAGATTGGTTCGAAACATATCATTTTAGATTCTTTCATAATTACATATTTATTTGATGCATACTGCATGTTAGCTACTTATGTCACTCTTAATAAATA
Organism: Megalonaias nervosa; assembly: GCA_016617855.1. Lineage (NCBI taxonomy): Eukaryota > Metazoa > Mollusca > Bivalvia > Unionida > Unionidae > Megalonaias > Megalonaias nervosa. The sequence goes on along the minus strand of JAECUM010003637.1, from coordinate 2,434 downwards.
ATGGATAGTAGTAGTAATAGTAGTAGGAGAACTTGTAGTAGTAGTAGTAGTAGTAGTAGTAGTGGTAGTAGTAGTCGAAGTCGATCTTTAATAAAGTACTATCGGGTATTAGATATTATAACTTTTATTCCAGGAATCTTTGTGAACTAAGATTCCATTACACAATACAAACGATGTAAAACATTCTTTTTCTTCAAATAAAGGTTGAAGTTATTGAGGGTTACTTTACTTGTAATATAACATAATCTCTCAGTTCTTTTTCGGCATCGGAACACCGTCTACGTTTCAGCCTTTTTTAAATTTTTTACTTGGCTCCATCATTATTTTAATTCTATAATTAAGTTCGTGCATGAAATGTTTTCCCTTCATGTGTTGAAAAACACTATAACATTCATGGACATTATTTTACTCGCATCATCTAAGAGGACTCGTATGTTGTTTCTATAATTATAAAGTTTTATACGAGTCAGAATAAGTTTGAAATTTCCTTTCTTTTTTTTCTGTTTAAATCCTATGACATCGATTCTGAACTTGTCATAATTCAGATAGTGTCAGAAATATATTTTATTAACGACACAGCTCTGACAGTCTTTGAAAAAGCTTTTCCCAGGACAAATAAATCAGTTGCTTAATTAAAAATAATTCAAATTATATATATATATATATATATATATATATATATATATATATATATATATATATATATGTTGGAGGGTATATATATGGTTAAGTATAAGCATATATATATATGGAAGGAGATACGGTCTTTGATAGCCAGTAAAACGCCTTTGATATATTTCCAAAGAAAGAGTCATGTCTACTGCAAATATGATATTTCTGGATCTTTTCCTTGTTGCAGTTGTTGAGGCAGGTATCTATAGTAACCCAACATGTGCAGATGGTTGACATACCATCACCCATCTGTTTGAATGGAAGTGGACGGACATTGCACAGGAGTGTGAAAGATTCCTAGGTCCCTATGGATACTGCGGTGTCCAGGTAAGAGCGTTTCTTTGGCATCATGGTAAAAGACTGCAATAGCACTGCCCAATACCTAACTGGTCTTCACACCAACCATTAAATTTCGTTGACCATCGTCAGAGGCTTTACATTACACACTATATGACCCGCTTCCTTTCAATCCGTTGACCATCATATGTACCTATATGTCCATGTGGATTTAAATGGACCACAACCTTTCAATCAGTTGACCATCGTATGTACTCATATATCCACGTGGAATTATTGGACCACAACCTTTCAGTCCGTTGACCGTTGTATGTACTCGTATATCCATATGGATTTAAATGGACCACAACCTTTCAATCCGTTTATATATCCATGTCGCTTTAAAAGGGTCACGCGTTTCAATTCGTTGACCATCGTATGTAGTCATATATCTATGTGGAATTAAAATGACCACAATGTTTCAATCTGTTGACCATCGTAGGTATTCAGAGGCATTAAATGACCACAACGTTTAAATGAAAAATTTAAATTAAAATGACCACAACTTTTCAATCCGTTGACCATCGTAGGTATTTAGAGGCATTAAATGACTAACAACCTTTCAAAATGTTGGTCATCATATGTACTCATATAGCCTACATAAATGGCTTTAAATTACCTTTTCAAACTGCTGATCATATCTGTTGACATAAGTAGTAATCATTATTTTAACTATTAAGTAAAGAAAAGTTCAGTATGGTAATAGAAGAACCCAGATTGATACATTCATGTGATACTAATTATCATAAGAGAAGGTTATGTGGAAATATATTGTACACACAGATATCCCCTCCAAATGAATACCGTGTGGTAACTAGCCCTAACAGACCATTGTGGGAGAGATACCAGCCGGTCACCTATATCCTGGTGACCCGCAGTGGAAATGAGCAACAGTTCCGGGACATGGTGGAACGTGTAATAAAGCCAATGTTAGGTAGGAAAAACACATTGTTAAACGTTTAATCTCCACAAACATCATCTCATCTTTCTTGGTTATGAAACTGTTAAATTCACTGGGAAATAAAGAGCACACAGATGCTGACAGAAAATAATTTACAAAAGGGTTTGTGGCATCACTCAAACATTCAACGTATTTGTTTATGAAACTGCGAAACCGAATGAACTGAATCCAGCCTTCAACTATTCATTAAAGAAACTCATGACATCAGGAACTGGTCCAGGCCTATTACCTAGTTAGTTCAATAACTCATGGCATCAGGAACTGGTCCAGGCCTATTACCTAGTTAGTTCAATAACTCATGACATCAGGAACTGGTCCAGGCCTATTACCTAGTTAGTTCAATAACTCATGGCATCAGGAACTGGTCCAGGCCTATTACCTAGTTAGTTCAATAACTCATGACATCAGGAACTGGTCCAGGCCTATTACCTAGTTAGTTCAATAACTCATGACATCAGGAACTGG